>JACEGR010012431.1:0-11605 GCA_014170235.1 Listronotus bonariensis | reverse complement strand
TTTATGTAGAATCTAAAACCGTCATGAAATATAGGGTGTTCCATTTAAAAAATATAACTTTGATACGTCACACTTTTTTGAGACATCCTGTATAGAGTAAAATAATTTTATACTGTGACCTTATTCGACCTGTATATGTTTCAGTATTTACTTTTACCACACCCTATACAAAAAACATGATATCATGACTTGATCATGGTTTAAACTTTTGCATATTGCACAGAGTTTAACAGAAATCTTGTTAATTATTGTTTTATTTAGCCATATTTTTATATATTTTTCAAGAAAGATTAGCTTCGGTCAGTCGTAAAAAAATATTAGCTGTATTTAAATAATAGGTTATTTGTCAAAGTCTTTTTCTTAATTTGTCATTAAAATAAATAATTATCCGCCAACTGATACATCTAAGAATACATAATTAATATTTAAAAATAAATTATGAAAAAATGTGATTACGTCAGAGTCTTAGTAAAACAATTTTTTTTTTATTTCATTTATATTTTGCTTTCGTCATTTAAAATTTTAATGTCACAAGGTAGAAAAAAATGACCGTTAGTAAAATTATAATAATTGTCTTCGCCGTAAAGGTTGTTGTTCTTTTTGCGACCTTTGAGTCCGAATTTATGTCATTTTGTAGAGACCTTTAATTTATCTAACATATTATGTGGTTTTTAATTAAATTTTATAGTTATATCCTCCAAATGTAATAGTATATTACATTACAAGTGTGGAAAATGACTAATTTCACACGAGTGGGAATATTGTAGACAAACCCACGAGTGTAAGAAAGTCATTTTCACACAAGTACTGTACACTATTTTTCCTACGACCACAAATTATTCACCAAAAAAAAATAAATTAAAGTTTGTCTGTTCAGAAAAAATTAAAAACAATTGAGAACTTTGCAACACTAGGGTAATATTTACTTTGCAACACTAGTGTGATATATACTTTTCCTCACTGCTATATTATACTGTTTTGACAATATTTTTACATCGAAAATCACCTACCTAGAAGCATTATATAACTTTTATCATTTTGGAATTTAAAAGGCCCTCACTTAATAAAAATTGTATGGTTTTGTTAGGTAATAACGCTAATAGTTTAATACGGTTTTCTGCTATTATAAGGGTTTTTAAAAATTATCGATTCTTACATATTTTAGACACTCTTCTAAATAAAACGTAAGTGGTGCATATCCAAAATATTCCGTTTTTTAAAAAATATCAGTAAATAAACTTACGGGACCGGGGAGTGAAAAGGGGTGCTGGGTGGGGTAAAATTGGTAAAACGAGTTAATGAAACTGAACATCACATGTAAAATTAAGTAAAAATAACAGTTTTTACTCACATTTTTAAGAAAAAATATAAAAAATATGAAAATTGTAAATGCATAACCTAAAGTCCTTAAAGTAAGGAAAAAACGACTACCAAACGTCAGTTACCATGCAAAATATGGAAAGCATTTGGCAACGTCGGAAGGGTCTGATTCTATTTATGAATGGATAAAAGAAAGTGGATTCACAAGTGTGGAAAATGACTAATTTCACACGAGTGGGAATATTGTTACACGAGGCGTTAGCCGAGTGCGACAAACCCGCGAGTGTAAAAAGTGATTTTCACACAAGTAATGTACACTATTTTTCCTACGACCACAAGATATTTACCAAAACAAATAAAAGTTGTTTGTCTCAGAAAAAAATAAGAAAACTTTGCATCACTAGAGTGATATATACTTTTCCTTACTGCGATATATTATACTGTTTAAAAATATGTTTATATCAAAAATCACCTACCTAGTAGCTTTTTATCATTTTAGAATTAAAAAAGGTCCTCATTTAAAAAATATTGCATGGCTTTTTCAATGTAAATCCAATGATCTGAAAAATAAATATGGATGAATGCAGCGAAAATCACAATAACCCCTACGTGGGCACCGCGCAGTACACTTGTGGGCATGCGCAATAAACATTTACTGACTAGCCGAAAACAAACAACAGGACCGAGTTTAACATTTTGTATATGATTCATTTATAAAGAAAATATACCAAGTAATTTTGGGGTATACATATTTAAATATTTTATTTTAAGTCTGTATTCGTCTTTCATAGCAGTCCCTAAAAGTAAACCGGTTTTATATTGGGGACTATTTTTTGTTGTATATTTTTTTATTTTTCGGTAGTGTCGCCGATTTTATTAAGATTTAGCAAACGAGAGTACTTAGAAGCACTGATCTCAATTTAAATTCCATTTTATTACTAAAACACCTTCTTTTTGATTCATGAGGACCCACTTTTACTTAACCTCAAACCTGCACGCCATTTTATGTATTATTATCTTCCTTCTTAACACTACCTTGACACAACAAAACTGAATAGTTGGTATTTTATTATAAAAGCAATTAGATTTGGTGTAACTTGTTTGAGGAATAAATCTCAATTCATAAACTGATATTTCGTTCCCGTTGGCGTAGCAGTTGTCGTTCAGTTAAGTTTGGCGTGTAATGCCATTGAAATTGTTTATTTTTGGGGTTAGGGCCAAACTGACCTTATATTTGTAATTGAAACCACAAAAAAGCGAATCACAAATATTAAAATTGGTAATGTACCCAGTAAGTAATTATTGATTTAATTTGCCTACAAATGCCAACTTGAAATAAACTTGATAATGTAATAATCTTAAACTAGGCTTAAAGCGCAATGGAATCGCTTGGACTATTTAATTTTATTCAAAACATTCCACAGAAAGATACCTATGTTCCTTTTTTAACATACGAGCAATAAGCAATCTACAAGATATTATATGGTATAAATCGTCCTCAATATCACAAAACGGCGTATCTTTATGTTTAAATTTCACGAGGGTGCTTTTTAGGTATTTTTTGTACTACTCTTTTTTAGTAAAATGAAATAGGCTTAGTATTATATTTCTATAACTTTTAAAGATATCAAAATCTAACATATGGCAATTTGTAATATTAAGAAGCAACTTTTTTAAGCAATTACATCAGCTCTAGTCAATTTTCCTACTTTTTGAGATACGCCACATCGTGATATTGCCGACGAAATTGCTTATGGCTACGTGTTATAACTTGAAAATATGTCTAATTATTTTAATTAAACTGCCTTATTTTATTTTGTGTAATTATAAATGCATCAGTCCAATGCTAATACAGGGTGTCCGACTATATTTTAACCCATTTTCACCGCGAGTAATTTTAAAAGAAATAAAATTATCAAAATGCGGTTTTCACGAAAAAGCCTTAGATTTTTTTAAGTTTCTTTTTATATCCTTGCCATTTGGTTGTGACATTTATTTCTTACGAAAACGGTCAATTTTCGTATATAGAGAGCAAGTTTGTTATTTTAAATGGAACCCCATATATATTTTCTATAATCATAAAAAAAAATTTTCCCGCTAAAAAAAAATTAACCCATAACTATACCTGATAACGGTCGACCGTAGATTTTACGATCGAGAAATCCCAAATTATAAATTAAATTAGGATGAGTGTGACCCTGTCACCGCATAGGTAAACGTTTTCAGTGTTGCAACCACTATATTTATTAAAATACTGCTAATTTTGTCAATGTTGCCAACACTATATTGGGTTTTAAATAAAAAATGCTAACCTTTATAACAACTGCGCATGTGCAAAGGTGTACAGCAATTCTCCCAGTGTGGGGTAAAAAATTCTTGCGCAGGTCTATTGAAAATATATGGGGATCATTTTCTATTAGCAATCCTTTTAATTTTTAGATCATTGTGTAAATCCAGTTAACAGCCTGGTAACTCCAAATTTATTTTAAATAACAATGACAGCGATGACAGCTTTATATTATACTTTGCAACACTAGTGCTGTAAAATACTTTGCAACACTAGTGTGATATAAGGCATTTTCTATGCATGAAAACAGTGTGCTATTTACCATTTTCACATGTGGTCGTAGGAAAAATATTAAACCACCTACACTTTGGCAACTATAAATTGATAATAAATACCTAGTAAGTAACTCCGGTTACTGTAGTTTCAAACCAATAAAATACATTTTTATTGAGGGAACTTGGGTTACTGACTTTTTAAACCAATGAAAAACATTTTTTGTTCAGGTGTTTTTCTCAATTTATAGTGAACCTAGTATAGTATACAGACTTTCCGTAGATTTTTTTTATCTTTGGACAAACCACGAAGGCTAAAAGCCTAAATACTAACGTACCGTGGGTGTCTCAAGCGAGGTAAGAGGGAGTTTGTTGACACGGGACTTAAATACTTGAAGATTTGGGGGGAAGTTCCACATTCTAGACACCCTTGGGATAAAAGAACAAACAAAGTGGGAAGTTCGGGACCTGTCCAATTGGAACGTAGAGGGATGCATACGCGCGGTACCACGAGTTTCTCTGGTGGGAACCGTAAGTGGAGAAACTATTCTGGCCAATTCTTCGGAGCAGAAGCCAAAGTTCCTATAAAAAAGCGATAAATCCCCCACAGCCCGACGATGGGCAAGAGAGAGAGGCATTTCTGTAAGTGAGGGATCATTTATGAGACGAATAGCTCTTCTTTGGATGGAAGTAAGAATGCTAAGGGTTGTGGGGGACGGAATGCCCCAGATATGAAAACAATATTCCAAGAGAGGTTGGATTTGGGACACATATAAAGTGTATAAATTAGAAGGGGAAAAATACTTTTTGGCTCGAAAGAGAAATCCAACCTTTTTTGAAGCTGCCTTGGCTATAGATACAATGTGTTTATGCCAGTTAAGGTTACTTTCAAATGTGACGCCCACAAGATTTAAGGTGTCTTTGCTCTGTAAAACTTGGCCGCTCATAAGTAGAGGATGAGTATTTGATGACTTTTTTCGCGACAAGGAACATGATTTAGGAACCTGAAAACTGTAGTAAAGGGTACTATCGTCGGCGAAGCTATGAATTAGTTGTGGACGCGAGAAGGTCGTTGATGTGAAGAAGAAACAATATTGGTGCCAGAACTGAGCCTGAGACACTCCAGCATTTACTTGGTAAAAGCTTGAAGAATGGCCGTCCACAATAACTGATATACGTCGATCAGATAGGTAACTAGAGCCAAGTACAGAGTTTAGTTGGAAGACCATAGGAGGAAGTTTATTAAGAAGTGCGGCATGCCAGACCTGGTCAAAAGTTCCTGATATATCAATAGCAACGATCTGGGACTCACCTAGAAACTAAAGAGACTTATTCCAGCAGTGTGATACGAAGGAAAGAAGATCTGCTGTAGATCTTTTGTGGCAAAATCCATACTGCCTGTCATGCGAAATTTTGTGTTTTTCTAAATACTTAAGAATTTGTGAATTAATGAATTTTTCCATTACTTTACAAAGAACTGAGAGAATTGAAATTGGTCTATAGTTAGATGGAAGAGATTTAGATCCTTTCTTGGGAATGTAGATGAGGTTTCCCAAAGACAAATGCATAAAAAATTAATATTTGGAAAAAGTCATTTTTAATAAATAAAATAAAGTGAGTCTGCCGATAAACTTTAAGGGTAGAGGCTACAGATTCTATAATAAAAAAATTAAAAATAAAAAAATTCTTTACCAATTCAAATATTTTTAAATAATTTGGAAGACGCCTCCTATGCATCAGAGAACCAAACGATATACAGAGTACACAAAAAATATGATCTTTTTAAATATGAACCCTGTATATATTATATCACCAATAATCAATTCTTTAAAGGATTGACAAAAACACCCCTTCTGATATTATTTTCTTTATTAGTTTCAAAAATATGGCAAAATAAACCAAATAAACTGATATTTTCTTTGTGCTGCTTTTTATTGCCCCCTTATGAACTATCAGTGGGCCGTTACCCTTAATTCCGATTTAAGTATCTTTTCCGCAGAAGCTGCAGCAATTTTCTACGCTACACAATGGGCATTAACACAAAATAAAACAAATGTGGTTATCTGTTCAGACTCACAATCAGTTTTAAAATCCATGACAAACTTTTATACAACCAAGCACCTGTATCCACATAAATTTATTAATCAAACAATTAATATGATTCGACAGGCCACAAACAAAAATATAACAATACATTTTCTTTGGGTTAAATCTCATATGGGTATTATTGGTAATGAAGTTGTTGATACAATAGCAAAAAATGCACATCTAACTACCAATAATCAGGATACATCCCTCATTGTTCAAGATTACCTACCTTATCTCAAGAAAATCAGCCTTAGAAAATGGAAGCAGGATTGGCAGAGATATGGAAATGAGACCAATACCTTTTATTATAAAATTCATAAAAATATACCTCACAAACACTGGTATTATAACATGTACATCCCACGAAGGGTTGTATCAACAATAAGTCGTATTAAAACCAACCATGGGCGTTTTCCTAGCCATCTTCATAAAATTGGAGTGAAGCCAGATCCTCTTTGTATATGCGGGGAATATGGAGACTTAAACCATATCTTTTTTAATTGCCAAATACATATCCAGGAAACCAAAGTTCTTCTAAACATACTAATATCCAAGAATTTTAAACTTCCCATTTGGCTACCAGAGGTCTTAATTTCGAGCGACGTTGATGTAATGAATGCTATCTACTCCTTCTTAAAAAACATCAATCTAAATCTATAATATTTCTTTTTTATCTCTTATAATTTTTAAAATTATTGCATCACGTACTGAAACCTAATTGTACATTACATTTTCCTTAATCTCTCCTTAAATGTCTTCCTTTTTAGTGGTCCTCTTTGTGTGTCTTTTTAAAGTCGCTCTGACAGACCCCAGGGCGTGAAGCGAGTGTCCCCGTCTTTTTGTGTACATTAGGCTTTTTTCTATTTTTTTTAAATCTTATACTTCATCGATAATAATTTATTATTTCGTGGCTAAAACACTTAGATTGTAAGGCCAGAATCAGAGAAAAAAACTGATATTTTTGTTTATTTTGTATGATAAAAAATAAAAAATTTAAGGGGGTGTTATAATGGTAAGATGAGGTATAACTCTTTACTTACTCTTGATAGACCTTATAATTTCAGTTGTTTCCTAAAGTAGGCCTTAAAATTTAAAAGAAAATGCAGAAAAAATATACCGTAGATTTTTTTTGGGTATATGTTTTTTGTACGTAAAAACCTAATTATATAGGGCGAATTAAGTAGATTGGTACGTCAGTGCTAGATGTTTTGTTTTGTGTAATAAAAGGCTGGTTCTTTTAATTCTATATAATTTTACTAAATACAGTAACAAATTGTTAGTTTAGTTGCTGCAATTTAGTAAATATAAAATTGTTAACATTATTAGTAATTTTAGGCTAATTATTTAATTTTACCTTGTAAGGAAACAAAATATTTAATTCTTTGCATTGTTTATATACAGGGTAAGTCAAAAATCGATCACGAAACTTAAGGGGGTGATTCTACTTGACAAAATAAGGGTACAGCTTTATATAATTTTTTGTTTTCGAGTTACAAGCCGTCAAAGTTCAATTTTTATTTTGGTTTTTCGCTATATTGCATTTATTTTTTAACCAATCCAGTTGATATTTGGCACACAAATCGAGCTTTGCAGATTCTAAAATTTTAAGACAAAAGTACTTTTTTAAAATACCACCAGAGGGCACTAGTCGATAAACCTCACCGTTTAGGCACCAATAAACATCAAAGTTTTCATCAATTTCATTCAAATTACCTACATACATGCAGGGTGTCCAGTAACTCAACCGACAAACTTAACCAAACGATTCTACAACAAAAAAATAAGAAAAAACCTCATATAAACATATGTCCTAAACGTCTTAGTTTTTGAACTACGGGGTGTTAAAAATTAAAAAAAAGTTTTTCTTTTTAAATATTTAATACACCGTAGTTCAAAAACTAAGACGTTTAGGACATATGTTTATATGAAGTTTTTTCTTATTTTCTATTGTAAATCGCTCCCTAAAGTTTGTTGGTTGAGTTACTGGACACCCTGTATGTATGTATGTAATTTGAAAATTGATGAAAACTTTGATGTCTATTGGCGCCTAAAGGGTGAGGTTTATCGACTTTAATAAAAGTACTTTATTTTTAAGTTTTTGATTGTCTATAAAATGGCGCCCCCAGCTATGCCATATTTGTAAAAATAAAAAGTTAAGATGTAAATAAATTTTAAGTTTTGGGTAAAGTGCTCTCTGGCGGTATTTAAAAAAGTACTTTTGTCTTAAAATTTTAGAATCTACAAATCTCGATATGTGTGCTAAATATCAACTGGATTGGTTAAAAAATAAATTCAATATGGCGAAAAACCAAATTAAAAATTGAACTTTGACGGCTTGTAACTCGAAAACGAATGACATTTTGAAAAAAATTATATGAAGCTCTATCCTTATTTTGTCAAGCAGAATCACCTCCTTAAGTTTCGTGATCGATTTTTGAATCAGCCTGTATATTTTGTAAAAGGTAACATTAGTAGCAACTATTTAAATACATTAAGGGTATGTAGTACTTCTAAGATTATATTATTTTTTAACATATTATACGTCGGTAAATATTTCTTATATCCTCCCTTTGCATGCGAAAAGTAAAAATAGTGCAGGTACTGATAACGGTTTTTAAAGCACTAAATAAAAAGCTTTATAGGGAGGGGGGACATTAAAGAAATACACTGTATGTGGTACCTAACGTATATCCTAAAAGCTTTGGCACACAATATTTATCGGTTTTTTTTTTGAATGAAGAAATTTATTTAAACACTAACTAGTTATCATAAATTACAACTCAATACTTAACTAAACCATACTATCGAATTATGTGGAGTGGCCCATTCTGCTCTACCAGACGCAAATTTCTTCGAATGTCTCTCATGAGGTCCTGGACGGAATTCAGTTCAATTTCTCTTAATTTCTCGTAAATTCGCAGTCTTAATTGTTCCTCATCTTGTGCTTCCCAGCCTCCATGATAAACCTTTCTAGACAGTACAGCCCAAAAATCCTCTATTGGGCGAGCCTGCGGCAAGTTTGGAGGATTATCGTTTTTGGGAACAAAAGGTATGTGGTGTTGTCGAAGCCAGTTTTGGGTATCTCTTGAGTAATGGCATGATGCTAGGTCTGGCCAAAACATGATATCGTCATTAGCATGATGTTCGCGGACAAACTGAAGCAATGAAGGGCAGTTATTAATATAGCTCTGACTATTCAAAGCTTCACCCCTCACTCTTCCCACAAAAAGGTCGGGATACACCCCTGTTAGAAATTGCGCACCAGACAAGGATTTAATCTGCAAATTTCGCTTTATGTTTGTATCTAACATTGTCAGGGCATTCCTCTACGTTGTCTGTATAAAATCCATCGTTTCCCTTCATTTCAGAATTACTCAGAGTGAAATACTTTTCGTCATCTAAAATAATGTTTTTTTCATTGGCAAAATGTACCCGCCTCAGTTGACGACAACATCTTGGTATACGAGGAAGCTCTGCTTGAGAGTATTTGGGGCACTTACGTCTCTTTCGATATTTAAGACCATTCCTCCTCAATTCCAACGATATCGTACTCTTAGAAGATCTGTATTGCCTAGCCAGTCTCCTCGTTGACATTCCAATCTGGTTTTTGCTCTTCTCACCAATCTCTCTGACCCTCTGTGCGGTAAATGCACGTGGTCTTCCACTTTTGGGAGATTAAGACATGGTATTCCCTGCTCGCACCCCGCTATTGTTCTCTAAATGGTCCTGCGTGAAATGTTTTCATTCTGGAATATTCGACAGATTTCGGCTTTCGGGTATCCGCTTAACTAACTTGTAGATACTTTTTCTTATTTCTAATTTATACGACATCTTAATGCGAAAACCAAAATAAATAAATCTCAACTGACAGTAAATAAAGTAAATAAACTTTTGTTTTCAAGGCAACTTCATATTATTTTGTTTTTGTTAAAATTAAAGACAATGAGTTTTGTGCCAAAACTTTTAGGACCTACACGTTATTACAGCAAACAAGTAATTATGTCATTAAATTTACTTAAATAGTAAATACATGTTTGGTGAATTATTACATTTAAGTTATGTAAATTCCAAATATTAAAAAAAAACTGTTTTAACAGTAAGCTGTAATGTTGTCACGTTATCACGCGTGACTGTGGCTAAAATACCCAAGGTTCAACGTTATAAATTAACAACATATTTTTTCAGTGTATGTGTATATAGGGTGTCCGGGAAAATCTGGAAATCTCTCGCACACGTATGGAACAGATGAAAATAATATGACAAGTTCCTATAAAATTTTTCCGTTTAAGCCCCCTGCGGTGATATGATCCCCTAAAGGGGGCAGCTAGAAATCGATTTTTCGTGAATAACTTTTTAAAGCGCTCTGTATAATTCTTTCAGGGGGCTTAAACGAAAAATTTTTATAGGAACTTGTCGTGTTATTTTCATCTGTTCCGCCCCGTGTGCGGAAGCTCCGGCCTCCCGGACACACTATATCTAAAATTTTAATGACCACATTTTTAAAGTAATAAAAATAGATAATATAATAATTAAATGCACTTTTTTAGGCTCTTTAAAATATCTTTTTATTAGTAACACAGTTTACAGGGTGTTGCATTTAAAAAAATACTTGTGCGTTTAATCAACAGATAAAAAAAAACAATTGTTAATAATTATTTTTTGGTTTTCTCGTAAATAAAGCTATCATAATAATTTTATTTACTTTTGCTTTTAAATGGCTATCCAATGGAAGTGTCCTACTTTTAAATGGAAACAAAACAACTAGAATAAATTCTATTATTGTATTTCTTTTTTTATTTGTTAGTACAATATATACCAATAAGTTAAAAACAGTATGTCCAGCAAAAGGCCACCTCAGCTTCGTCAAAGAATACCAATCCATAGAACCCCACAAGTGAGATTTCAGCGTACCCTTAAAATTTTTAGTACCTACCGCGACCAGCAGATGGCGAAAGTAGTACGATGTCGCTTTGCTAATACGATTACCATCAGAAATTGATGAGCAGTCGGCCCGATCAGTTGGAGTGAGGATATACGCAAAATTTAATAAAAATAAAATCGCCGATAAATGGACCTAGTATCCATAAGATTATTTAATTTATTATTTCAGAATAGGATATATCGATGCGTTTTTACAAAACATCGTAACGCGACATTCGCCAGTTTTACGGGAAACGATTTTTCTTCCCATCGCGTTATTTTTAAAGAAAAACCGAGATCTGAATGTTTTTATTTTAGATTTCTTCTTAATTTGAATTACAAAACAAACATATTTAACATTTAATGTCAAAATTTTCAGAATCTCCTAGAAAAAAAGCTAAAAATTTTTAAAATTCTAAACCCAAATAATAGTTAATTTTTTTATTTTTATTTAATTTATCTTGACAACGGTGGCAGACTTACCACTAAAAAGTCGATTTTAGTTCTCTATTTACTTGCTTTATTTGTTTTGGTTTTTTGGCACTATTAATTTATTTTTTGGCGTGTACCCAAATAACTACCATTAATTAAATGAACCGCCGAACCAATATAGAACATATCTTCATCTGAAATAAAGCCAATGAAAAAAAGACGTTTCCCGTAAAATTGACGAATGTCGCTCTCTTACGATGTTTTGTCAAAAACCCATCGATATATC
>JACEGR010012430.1:0-11610 GCA_014170235.1 Listronotus bonariensis | reverse complement strand
TATTATTATTATTATTATTATTATTGCTATTTGGCAAAAACAAAATACTTACGCCATAATTGTTGTATTATTAAATAATGCAACTCATGCGGCGTTACCTCGTGCTGAGGCGTTCCATTTAAGGCTTGAAGTGCCAGCGGGAGCGCGAAACGAGCGACAAAGAGGTACACTCGGCCTTCCGCGTTCGGCAGCGTTTGACATCTGTTTCTCTCCTACTTCAGTGAGCGGTCCGCGTGGACAGCTGCTATACAATAATACATTAACATGTTTTCGTCAAGTATGAAGTGCAGTGAAAAGTGAATGTGGTTTCAATTGTTTATTTCAAAGATAATTGCGAACCATTCCATCAGTATTTTCCTGTGATGTTGTCACGTTCAACTATCGTCAGTAAACCGACTTTGCAGACAACTGATTTTTTTATATTTTCGAATTCTATGGTCAATTCTAAGTGTTTTTATTAAGGCTACTACATGTTTATCTTTGTTTTTGAGTTATTGACGCTTAAAACGTCACATTTTGGCTTATTTAATTAAATATGTCAGTATAAATACAGATAATGCAGGTGATTACGTGATACTTTAAAGTCCTTTTTTTTCTTTGAGAATTATCAATGTATCTTTTTTTTTTACTTTACTAGCATTCTCTCCACACCTGTAATATAGCGTTACTATCTGTAGTTTTTTATCTAACGAATAATAATTTATTTTTAAAAAACTAAGTATTAAAAACGACCAATAGGAAAAGTTTTAATGACTTTAAAGTATTAGGTAATCACCTGTACTCATACCTTTATTGTGTATTGATATATTTAATTTATTTATTTATTTATTTTATTTATTTATTGCACTTAACAGATTTAATATGACATGAAATGGGCATCTATAGCCTACTTACCAAGTACAAAAAGTAAAAAAAACAGAAGGTTAAAAGTTATTAAACAATCAAAACAACAAGAAAATCACGAGTATATCTCTAATTTTAGCCTTAAATCTGTTATAACCATCACTAAATACATCTACACTATTTTTGGATTTTATGTATAGATTCTACATATATTGTACAATGGATATCCCTAACTGACTATTGTTATTGGCTACACTAGGCATATAAAAGTTACTTACTGGATTTCCTAGTATTGTAAATGGGGGTCATTAAAGAGTGATGAGATTTGTTAAAAATGTCGTATCATTAAAAAGTCCATTTGCTGTCTTATGCAAGTTAGAGCATGCAAGATATCTAGTCTGCGTTTTCTAAGGATTCCAAATGATATCTGTCACAAAGGAGGAGGATGATGGTATAGTATGGTAGGTTAATTAAATAATATTAGCCAAAAATATGACTTGCAAGCGTCGATAACCCAAAAACAGTTAAAGACAGGCACATGGTTACCTTTATTAAAAAAATACTCAGATATAAGCAAGGAATTCAAAAAATACAATTATTATAGTCATGGTATTCCATTTAAAAAAATGCAACAGTAATGGCGTAATTCTTTTTGTTCTTCATGCAATTATTTTTAATGCGATTTTCAAATTCCCCAAGCTAAAATACATCGATTGGCTATCTTCAGTTTAATAATACTCCTGAATAGTGTAGCTTTCTGATTGTAAAATAATTTTAATGATAGGTTTATTACTTCCGAAGATTAGCGGCTACCAACAAACAAACTCACAAACAAACCCACAAATAAAGGTACAAACTTTTACCTCTTTATATATTAGTATAGATTGACTGGCGGATTCTGTATATAATTGTTATTTGTTATTGAAGTTAGACTCTAAGGGTGTGTTTGGCATAAGGGAAATGTTATAACTAGTTTTACCGTTTTCCGTTTGGTATCGCCAGTGTAATTCAGGACTAGGTGTTTAGCATTCAGTCCTCGTTATAACTAGTTTTAACTTAATTACACTATTTTTGAGGTCGTAAAGTTAGGTACATTTTATTAAAACGCTTATTCTTGTCGAAGCAGTCTTAGGTCCACTCGTTCGAACAAATATAGGGTACAAAGAGACCCGAATATGTAGAAATTTAATTTAAGTATTTGGTTATAAATAAAAGCTTAAAAGTCTTTTTGAATTTTGACATTTGTACATAAGTTATTTAAACGCGTTTGGCATCAAAACTTTTTTAAACTGTTTTCCACTTTTAGTCCTTCACTACACTACACTTTTATTCACTATGCCAAACATAGGACCTTAAATATGGTTTTTTTTATTTAGCGGACCAGCTAAATAACATAACACATAGGCAGTGTGAGGAAGAGACAGTTTAAGGGGAATACCGGCATGTAAACATTTCGTATTGTCATCCTTTTTATTAACACGCTTTTATTAACTTGGGTTGTAACTATCAATCTATCAATCTGGCTGGCTATGTAACGGAATCTTTGAGCCTAATTTTAACCAACTTCCAGCTATTCGATTTCTTTGAAACTTTGCACACGTATTAAGGAAACATGACAATGCAATAATCTGCAAACAGTATCCCGTTAAGTTCCAGCATTTTCCAGGAAAACCGGAAAAGTGAAAAATCGTCCGTTCTGGCGGATGCGCAAGATTAGACAATTGAATAATCGAACTTGACAACATTTGCCGACGGGTTGGGGACAGGGGCTCAATTCTGCTAAATTGAACTCATTCGTTCGCTGAACGTATTCGTTCCGGGAGCGTATAACCTTCATCTGTTTTTTTAACGAACGAATAACCTTCACTTGTTTTTAAAACAGGCGGTCATCAAAATAATAATGCCCAACATGACTTATACATAAATTACCAAGCTTCTGTAATTTGTAAAAAATGATAAAAACACTTACTTGATGCCTCATATTTAGACAAAGAAAACTATCACTAGGTAATAAACCAAAGCATTTTCAATACGTTGTTTACAGTGGAAAACATCATTTTCAACAAATTTAATATTTTTCATAAAACGGTAATAAACTTTTCTAACCTCTAACTTTGGTGTATTGTGGGTTAGCTACCTACTGACTGATAGCCTAGTTTACACCGCAAAGCTACGCACTGACTGATAGCCTAGTTTACACCGCAAAGATCTTTGGATTCTTTTAAATGAGTTTTAACTTTAGTAATAAAATCAAAATTGGGTATCAAACTTTACTATTTATGAGTTTGCATAAGATGAAAAGTACGCTTGACTTTGACAAATCTGTCATATTTTAAATTTTAATGCGGTGTTGTGCGCCAATTTGGGAAGGTGGCTATGCAAGAAAGAAAACTTTTTAACACGCTTTTATTAACTTGGGTTGTAACTATCTATCTATCCATCTGGCTATCTATGTAACGGAATCTTTGAGCCTAATTTTAACCAACTTCCAGCTATTCGATTTCTTTGAAACTTTGCACACTTATTAATGACCCATGACAATGCAATAATCTGCAAACAGTATCCCGTTATCTTGTTTTTGATCGCCAGGAAAAAAAATTCCATTATATTATAAAAACAACACCTGGGTTGCCATCGGTTGGCAACATTCCAAACTTTGCTACTCAATTGCGAAGAAATTTTTAGTGGGTTGCCATCTGTTGGCAACATTTCAAACTTTTCTACTCTTTGCCATCTGTTGGCAACATTCCAAACTTTGCTACTCAATTGCGAAGAAATTTTTTAGTGGGTTGCCATCTGTTGGCAACATTTCAAACTTTGCTACTCTTGTTCACTAAAAATTTTTTCGCCATTTTGTCAAGAGTAGCAAAGTTAATTGATATAACGAACTAAAAATGAAAATAATTAATAGTTTAAAAAAACTAAAAAAACACGCTTTTATATGCAACCGAACTAAAAATTAGAAAATAATTTTTTATTAAAAATAATATTGTCATTTTATAGTAAAAAGCGTGGGGTGCTTAATATATTAAATGTTATAATTATTATATTTGCCAATATCTATGATGGAAAAGTTATGAAAAAATAGTAAAATGCACCCCACGCTTTTTACTATAAAATGACAATATTATTTTTAATGAAAAATTATTTTCTAATTTTTAGTTCGGTTGCATATAAAAGCGTGTTTTTTAGTTTTTTAAACTATTAATTATTCGTTGTTTTACTGGCCCATATACCTACCTTTAGCTATTGCTTATACAGTATATTTTTTTAAATGCTACAATAAGTAAGTACCTGTTAATGATAGCCATATACTGTATATCAGCTAAATTGAATGTTTTTTCGGTCAACAAAGCAAACACGATGGTATCTAAAATATTTAAATGCCGGCATTCGCGTTATCAGAGCGTTTCGACCGTACAATTCTGTTTCGCTGAACGTAAATATCAAGTCTTCGGTAGTATAGTGGTCAGTATCCCCGCCTGTCACGCGGGAGACCCGGGTTCGATTCCCGGCCGGAGAGGTTTTTTTTCTTTTTTGATTTAAATTAAGCATTTTTCTTTTAATTTCCTATCAAAAAAAAAAAAAAAATACGCCTAAAATGTTCAGTCAAAAATCATAATTTATAAAAATCCAAAAATAAAAACCATGTATTTTATTAAATATAAACTAATTTAAAAGTAAGTTTTTTGAAATTTGTTGAAGTTCTAATTTAAATATTATTAAAAGAAATATTTTTTTATGCCTATCAATAATTATGGTTCAAAAATTTAAACGTACGAAGGCGCCGTGGCTTAGTTGGTTAAAGCGCCTGTCTAGTAAACAGGAGATCACGAGTTCGAATCTCGTCGGGGCCTAATTAAACTTTTTTAATTTTTTCAACAGGAATTTAATGCTGAAGGTAAAAAGATAAGTTCTATCACTAATTTTTTATAACAAATTGTGCAAATAGTTCCATAGAATTACAACATTTTCAAACTAAATGTGATGTAGTAATTCTATCAAACAGCACTGAATATTTCTTTTATTTATCAAATATTAATATGGACTATCATAAAGTTATCAACTACTTATGTCAGTTATCATTTTCAGAAGAAAAATAATTAAAATAAACTTTCCTTTCCTTTTCATGACAACTGAAGAAAAATAGGAATTCTTTCTTTCGAGTCTTAATATCTAACATATAAATAAACTACAGATTATATATTTATAACCCTCACATTTCTCTTCATTATTTATTGATTATTGGGGGAATGAGGAATATAAAAAAGGTATTATAAGTTATTCTTTTATTAACAGAATAAAATAAAACTAAATATAAATAACAATCTTATAACTCCTTCCTTAAAAAAATAACCATCTTTTTACATTCTGGAATGACTAAGGTTAATATCGCTATGTATTATAACAGTATCTCCTATAAAAAATTAATCACAACAACCAATGAAGAGACAAGAATAAGTTTTTTTAGAAGGTTGGCCAGTTTCCAAAATTTTATAATCAGGGTCTTTTCACTGAGGGGAATATGCGAACAATTGGGGGAAATCTGTATAAATATATGGGAAATCATAGATAGGAAATTCTGGGGAATACATAGCAAATCCAGGGGATACATGGACAAAATACTAGGTCTAAAGGGGAATATCGGTACAAATTTGAGGCCCTTTAACCATCTAAAAGTACAGATAAAATAATTGAATCTTTAAAGAAAAAGCAGTTTTTATTTATATAAATTTCCTTATTTTACCTTACTTACGGAACCAAACACCCAAGCAAACTAACTTTGGTTTTCACTACCAAACAATCTTGTCTCTTCATGTACATAAACAACTATCTGGTTTTACCATATACATAACACAATACTAAAAGTAATACAATGTATTTTTTATTCCTAATTTAATTATTTTCTGTATCCATGTCCTCTGGTTGTGGATTTTGATTCTCTTCCATCAACTGTTTTCGAATCTCTCGGTTAGCTTGCAACAACTCCAAGAGTTGAGCATGTATGTTATCATTCTTGCTCTCAATATCATCAAGGGCGGTAAATAAGGCGTCTAATTGGTTGTCCAGACGTTGAAACTCTTCTGGACCGATATCATCTTCATTTACTTCATCAGTTTGCTCTTCTTGTTCGTTGTTTTGTTGATTATTTTCTATGGGTGGTGTGGGATTATTCGAATCTTTGTTGTCTAATATATTGTCTTGTGATTTTTCACCCATTTTTATTGTTTTGGTAAATACTACAAATTAAAATAATCTGGTTGGATATATCACATGATTTTTTAATTGGAAAATTGCTTATTATTAAATAATTGTTTGGGATAAGAACTAACCTTAAAAACAGCTGCCACTATGTAATGTCTTGACGATATCTCTGTATTGTTTTATGGTAATTAAATAAAGTAGTTTCTTTATTTACAATATTTTTAACTTCATTTATTGTATTTTTTTACGCCCAGTCCATCACCCATAATCTAGAAGTCAGCTGATTTTGAATAAATGACAGGAATGCTTCGGACAACATCGTGAAATTCCGGCAACTATTTGGGATTCAAATTGCCACATACACTGCCCGACGAAGTAAAATCGTATTGTTATTTTAATCTAATAATCAATAGTGCATTAAAAAATGCATAAATTAAAAATAAAATTAAATAATGTTGGGCAATTCTTTACTTATTGGACACCACGCCGATTTTAATTATTTTTTCATACGGGCTTTTTTTTAAGGCGCTAATTAGGACTCTAAGTGGGTTTTTAGTCAGCAACTTGAATAGGAAACTAACCTTATTTTCACCATATTTCTGCTTTTGGTATGGTAATTTTCTAGAAACCTGCAGGCAACTTCGATTTTAGCGAAATTTGGTATACGGGGTTTTTGGGGCGCTAATCACGAATCTGAAAGATTTTTGGCGGAAACGTTTCGTTTTTGAGATATTCATCATCAAAGTTTAAATTTGAACTAAGCTTATTTTACTATGTTCCCCCTTCTTTTGCACACAATTCTTGATTTAAAGCTAGTGTCACACAATATTTGATTTTCACCTTTTAAAACCCTGTTTTTCTACGTTTTTACATTATTTTTGCATTAAATTGCATAGCTTTTCTTTGATAATGCGGCAAGCATACAAACATATAGGGCTTCATGGCACACTGGGATTGAAATGATTCAAAGTAAAGCTATGCAATTTAATGCAAAAATAATGTAAAATACGTAAAAAAGGGCTTTAAAAGGTGAAAAATCAAATATTGTGTGCCACTTTAGCTTTAAATTAGGAATTGTGTGCAAAAGAAGGGGGAATATTGTAAAAATAGGATTAGCTTAAATTTCAAGTCTGATGATGAATATCTTAATAACTAAACGTTTCCGCGAAAAATTCTTCCAGATTCGTGATCAGCGCCCCAAATACCCCCGTATACCAAATTTCGTCAAAATCGGAGTTGCCGCAGGTTTCCTAGAAAATTACCCTGCTTTTTTTTCACACAATTCTTGAGGGTAACAGTTTAATATATGGTTTTCTGCTATTTAAAGTGATTTTTTTAATTATTGATACTTACATATTTTAGACACTTTTCTAAATCAAACGTAAGTGGTGCATATCCAAAATATTCCGCTTTAAAAAAATATCAGTAAACAAACTTACGGGACCGAGGAGTGAAAAGGGGTACTGGGTAGGGTAGGTGGGGTAAAATAGGTAAAACCAGTTAATGAAACTGAACATCACATGAGAAATTGAGTAAAAATTACATTTTTTTCACATATTTTTGAGAATAAAGATAAAAAATATTAAAGTATGAAAATTGTAAATTTATAACCTAAAACTAAGAAAAAAGGACTAATAAACGTCAGTTATACTATGCAAAATATGGAAAGCGTTTGGCAACATCAGAAGGGTCTGATTCTATTATTTATGAATGGATTAAAGAAAGAATTCACACAAACTGGATTCATAAAGTGTGTATTAATTAGCCTCAGGTTTAATTAAGGGATTAAAAAACATTTAACGAACCAGAAATAACCTGACCCCTTCTATACTCTGTCTTTTATTATTATACATTTATACAACTTTTTATTTTAAATAATTACCTTCTTGAGCTTTGCGATAAATAAGCAAATATTATTTTAGAAACACTTTTAAAAATATGTTTTTATTTATTTTACACAATTTTCCATTTTTTAATAATTCCGCACTTAAAATTGCAGTTGTTATAAACAAAAAACGAAGAGGAAAAAAGGACGTCTTTATTTTGTAGCTAAACTAAAAAAATATTAGAGCTAAATAAAATTTTCAAAAAGATCCTAAAAGAGAAGAAAATTTCAGTGGGACATGTTCCAACTTCCGGAGTTGTAGCTCCATTATTTTAATTTACTGTTGAAAATTGAGTTACTCACAAGAGTTTTGGCGCTGGGCCGCCGCCGCCAGGTAGGGTGCAATACAATTTTTTTATAATATTAAATATTGATATAAAATCTAAATAAATTGTGGTGTCATCTGGACACTTGAAGAAGTATAGTTTCTTTGGCAAAAACTTCTTAACTTTATTTTTGGTTAAGTTATTTAACTTATTTACTAATTTTTCATAGGCTTTAGATGTCATAAAATCTCTTGTAAAAGTGTAAATTATGTACTTTTATTAAAAGCTTGCCTTTCGGCATTATTAAGAAATTCCCCTATGTCAGAATATTTCTCTGAATATGCAAAATTTCCATATTTTTATCGACTAGACTACGTTACCAACTCTTCCAAAAATCACCTTATGCAAAAAATCATCAAAATTAACTTGCTGTCCGATAAGTATCAAAACAATTACCAAATGTAATTTTTTTTCATCAGACCAATCTCTGATTTTATGAAAATTTTTGTATGCAGAGGTTTTTTGGGGCGCTGTTGGCAATTCTAAATCTTTTTTTCTCAGATACTCCACTCCGTCCCCTCTTGATATTAACTTCACATTTTATTTTTCTTACTTTTTACTTAAAATTATTTACATCCAAAATAAAGTATTCAATTATTTTATGAGATTTTATTTTTGCGCTCTTTTAGTCACATTTTTAATTAAAAATACCAATTAAAAAAATAGTTCTCTTTTAAAAAGGCTTTACCTATACCATCATCCCAAGATAATATTGATTTTTTTAAATAGGATATTATGTTTTTGAAAAGTTTTTTATAAAGCAAATAACAAAATAATTGTAAAATAATTTTGTGTTTTAAGCTAAAGCCCTTTGGTTTGGTTGTAACCAATTTTAAAAGGAATAATTTTAGAGAAGTTTTTGTAAGGTCCAAGTGAGGCGTTATAGCTTAAAAACTGGAGGATCCAAACAAATAATTTAGAAAATCATACAAGTATAGCAATAATACATTTATGTTGCATGCGACATTGTATTTGAGAATAAACTGATGAATACCAAATTTCAACAAAAATGCTGATGTGTCCGATCAGTTAAAAATTTTATGACTTTTGAAGCAACAAATTCGACAACCTTATATTTTACAGGTAATGTTATCTAATAAAAGTCTGAACGAAATATATTTTATAGTATAATAAAAGACAAAATTAATTTTAATACAATAAAATAATAATAAAGAAGGTTTATTTACAGTTTGGGAAGTTTTTATTGTATTTGTTTGCGTTGAAATTAAAACGTCTGGCTATTTTGATTTTTATTTTTCTTTTAAAATTCAATTTTCCATCTATATATATATATATATATATATATATATATATATATATATATATAGTGGCAAACAAAAGTATGGAAACATTTAATTTTTTACTATTTCTAACGAGTAACTAATTTATGGCCAACACTGTATTCTGTGTATGTTTGTTAAAACCTCAATAATTTTACTGATAAAATATAAACAATTTTATCTCCTTTTTGCCGATTTTTTTGATGTTTTCGAGGATGTTTTGGTATTTTGTTGTTTACAAAAGTATGGAAACATTTTATATATTTTGATTATAAATTATTGTAGTTATTGCTCTGCCTTATAACTTAGTGTGATAGTAGTATTTCTAAATAAAATGCCAAAGTGCAAGTATTATGACTATAACTTTAAACAGAAAATAGTTGCACTGTATCAAAAAGGTGTGAAGCAAATTGATATTTCGAAGCGGCTTGACATTAGAAGGGGTAATGTGAGTAAGATTATTAAGCGTTATTTCAAAAGGGGAACTGTAGACCCCGCATTTAAAAGTGGAAGGCCACGAAAAACTTCCTTAAGAATGGAC
The DNA here is from genome assembly GCA_014170235.1 of Listronotus bonariensis. NCBI lineage: Eukaryota > Metazoa > Arthropoda > Insecta > Coleoptera > Curculionidae > Listronotus > Listronotus bonariensis. The sequence goes on along the minus strand of JACEGR010012430.1, from coordinate 1,530 downwards.
CAAGTAATTGTAAGAAAAGCCAGAAGTGACCCAAAAAAACTGCCGTCGATATTAATAAGGAACTAAAGGAGGAATACCCAGATGTAAACGTTTCTGACATGACTGTTAGACGACGTCTAATAATGGAGAATCTTCATGGTAGACGCGCTGTTAAAAAGCCCTTGTTAACAAGGCGCCACAGAGTGGCAAGATTAAAGTTTGCTAGAGATCACAAAGACTGGACACAAAATCAATGGGCTTCAGTACTTTTCAGTGACGGAACCAAGTTTAATTTATTTGGGAGTGATTCTACAGGATATGTAAGGAGGCCTCCTGGTCAAAGATTCGACCCAAAGTATTTGATTCCAACTGTCAAACATGGTGGAGGGAATCTAATGGTGTGGGGGTGTTTTAGGCGATCTGGTACTGGTCCGTTAGTCAGGATTGATGGGCGTATGGATGCACAAAAGTATGTTGAGATATTGGAGAGTAACTTGCTGCCATACGAAGAGGATCTGCCTTTGTCATGGATTTTCCAACAAGATAATGATCCTAAGCATACATCCCGACTAGTTAAGAATTGGCTTTCAAAGGAAAAAATTCGGGTTTTGGATTGGCCTTCTCAGTCGCCCGACTTGAATCCAATCGAGAATCTTTGGAGGCACTTAGAAATCCAAATTAGAAAAAGGAATATTAGAAACCGAGAAGATTTATGGGTAGTTCTGCAGGAAGAGTGGAATAAAATTTCAGTCAGCTATTGTGCAAAGCTAATAGACTCAATGGGGAGAAGATGCCAAGCAGTCATTAAAGCCAAGGGGTGGCCAACTAAATATTAAAAAAAAGCATTGAATTATTGATTGAAATATTTTTTGTTTATAGTTTAGAAATGTTTCCATACTTTTGTTAACCGTTTTTTGAATAAAAATTTATTTTTCAAATGTTTTTAAGTGTATACTTATGTTTTTAATATATGATCTTTTAGGTCTCATCCCTTAACTTAAAAATGGTATTTTATTTTAAAAAATGATATTAATATATACAATATTAAATCTTTATTAAATGTTTCCATACTTTTGTTCGGCACTGTATATATATATATATATATATATATATATATATATATATATATATATATATATATATATATATATATATATATATATATAATATAAAAGTGAATGGTTCTTGAGCCTTGATATAAATACATTAATAAAGGTAAAGTTCTTTGGGCATATGGCTCATCAATGACTGTAAAAATTAATAAATAAAAAATATAAAAAAAAATTTTAATTAATTTTTACAGTCATTGATGAGCCATATGCCCAAAGAACTTTACCTTTTCTTATATATATATATATATATATATATATATATATATATATATATATATATATATATATATATATATATATATATATATATATATATTTAAGTTTTACCTTTCATTTTATTAATGCTGTGACTAAAAAATAAATATATAAATCTACAAATTTTTGTTCATAAGTCTATTTTCCAGGTAAAACGTTCATACATCATTTGGGCTCATTTTTT
>JACEGR010012429.1:0-11610 GCA_014170235.1 Listronotus bonariensis | reverse complement strand
TTTTATCTAATATTGAAAAATGTGCTGAAGCTGGTGGAGGTCATTTAGAAGACAAGCTTAACGAAACGATTCTACAACAAAATAAGAAAAACCATATAAACATATGTCCTAAACGCCTTAGTTTATATGAAGTTTTTTTCTTATTTTCGTTGTAGAATCGTCCCGTTTATCGTGTTAAAAATTCCAAAAAAATATATTTTTTAATATTTAACACACCGTAGTTCAAAACTAAGACGTTTAGAGACATATGTTTATATGAAGTTTTTTTTCATATTTCTATTGTAGAATCCGCCCTGTAAACGTCTTTTGTCAGGTTGAGTTACTGGACACCCTGTCATGCTATGTAGGTAATTTGATTGAAATTGATGAAAACTTTGATGTCTATTGGTGCCTAAACGGTAAGGTTTATCGACTTTAATAAAGAGTACCTTATTTTTAAGTTTTTGATTGTCTATAAAATGGCGCCCCCAGCTTTGCGATATCTGTCAAAATATAAAGCTATGATGTAAATAAATTTTAAGTTTTAGGTAAAGTGCTCTCTGGCTGTATTTAAAAAAGTACTTTTGTCTTAAAATTTTAGTATCTGCAAAGCTCGATTTGTGTGCCGAATATCAACTGGATTGATTAAAAAAAATGCAATATGGCGAGAAAACAAAAATAAAAATTGAACTTTGACGGCTTGTAACTCGAAAACGAATGACATATTGAAAAAAATATATGAAGCTCTACCCTTATTTTGTCAAGTAGAATCACCCCTTTAAGTTTTGTGATCGATTTTGAATCACCCTGTTTTTTTGATATATGTCAAATCAACACACCTTATTCCTGCTACTTCTGTATGCTACCACCAACGAAAATTGCAAGGAAAAATTTGAGCGTCTCGTCAAAATGAAGCAACTCACAAAAATAAGCTTGTTAGTAATGTAAAAATGGTCCAGGGATCCCCAACTAATACTTTAACCCTTAACCACAGCTTCTAAACCGTAACCAAAGACGAACGGCCATTATGATCGGTTGACTTGTTTTAACTATACATGGCGAACAAGAATTTTATTTTTTTATTATCGTATACGGATTAGTTTTTACATATTTCTTATTTACATTTAATACAGGTTAGGTGGATTCTTTTAAAACAACATGTGGATATTGATAAAATTATTTTTGTTTTCATATTTTGTGACATGCAACAAATAATATTCATGAGACATAAAGAAATACTGCGTAGATCACGTTTTTAATGACAGAAATAAAAAGACTCATTCTAAACAGCAAGAACTCTTTAAATTTCCGCGCTGGTATCTGTTAACTCAGGTATATTCATAGAAAATAAAGAAAGTTTTCGACCATTTACGGACACACCACATATTTATTTTTCATCAATGACGTTTCTTTTTTTTTAATTTGCATATTTATCCTAATAGAAATAGTTTTTTAATTAATAATCTTATTTTTATATATCACATTTTCAGTATGTCATTTTTCATGCTTCGTTACAGATGTTAAGCAAAGCCAATATACCCGCTTAGCTCACGAGCCTTTTGAAAAAAAAACCTGCAATTTTCCAACATGTAATGACATCTCTGACTCATTAAAAGGTCAATTCGTAGACGGTATGTGATGAGCCGCCCTTCAACTGCTGCCCTCTTTAAAAAATGGGAAGTTTACCAACGCATCTGAGTTGGGTTAAAACTGATGTTGTTGTAGAAACAGGTAAGCTTAAATCACAATAGTTACTTCAACGATGTTGATTTTATTTATAAATTCCTGTCGTTAAATTTAGATATTTTTATTATATTATTATAAGTTATTCTATTTAGTTGCGTTTAGATTTAAACCACGACCTGGGCAGTTGTGGGTGCATTTCTAAAGTCCATAATGATGTGGAGCTTTACTATTGGGCTCTGTTATGTTGGTTTTTAGTGCCTTGTGTAAGGTGATTTAAACTGACTTCTTACCCTGACTGCTTGCTTTAATTTTGTTTAACAATTTAAGTTAAATCACTACTGTTTTCATTCATAGTCATAATGGCTTTGTGCTAACAAATAAAACTAATATTACATTTTACGGCACAAACATTGTGTCTTATTTCAATTAAAAGTTTAAATAAATCCTATTTGATGATGCAATAAGCTAGCTTGGTTTCTTTTACAGTTACCTTATATTACAAAAAAATTCTTTGGGCAATATTTTTATCTCAAGGTTATGTGTTTTTAGCTGGTTCATAGACCGGGTCCTTGCACTGGGTCACCTTTGTGGGGTGGATGCGATAGTGGCATTAGCACGAAAAAGAAAAATCTAAGATATTGCAAAGATATTCTGGACATGTTAGAAATTACTAAAGCTAGAAGCAATCCACATGATTCCCACAAGCTAGTCCAAGATGATCTTATGTTGGAGGTAAATATATTGTACCAGTTTCAAATAATATACACTTCTCCAAGAAATTAACGCATTCGTTCGATTCTCTCCTTAAGCCACAAAAATGCTTTGGCTTTCAAATGACCATATCTTTTTGACAATTAGGTTATTAGACAATTAAAAATCGAAAATGCAAAAGAAAAGGAAAGCTTTTTAACTTTGCTTTATCGCTGGCTACGCATTGTTGGGTCGTACATCTCTACAGGCATGATTCAAAAGTTTTGAAAAAAATAACAACTTTAACCTGCCCTGTGTAATGTGCCTTTTAAAAACAGTAATCAAATTTGTATGATAAAAACATGTAAAATATATGTAAGGGTATATTCTGCAAATAAAAGATTACTGCTCTCTTTTAACAGCACATCACAGGGCGATTGAAAATTATATTATTTTTGCCAAAAACTTTAATCACCCTGTAAAATGTATTGTTAATAGTAAATAACAACGGGTTACTGCCAAAGTTAAAGCTGCACTTCTCTTTAACATTTTCCATTTTTTTATTGTCTTGTGAACCTAATTATTAAAAGAAATATGGTCATTTAAATTAAAGCATTTTTGTGTATTGAAGCTTATGGAGAAAATCAGGCTGGTTGGTTAATTTCTTGAAGAAGAGTATAATATATTTATCCTATCTTATAGTTTATACTCCGTTCACTATAAATTAAGAAAAACACCTGAACAAAAATGTAATTCATTGGTTTAGAAAGTTAGGTAACCGGAGTTACTTACTAGGTATTCATTATTAATTTATAGTGGCCAAAGTATAGTTTAATATAATATTTCATTTAAATGATGATCTAAATATATTTTCTAAATAGGGTTTTTTATTTATAGGTTGTATATAACTATGTTTTGATAAAAAAATTATATTCTGGTGCCCTAAGGCTCCCTAATGTCAACAAGAAACAAATAAGTAACCGGGTAGATACGACTACCGCTACAAATATATAGATAAACCCGGATCACGATTGAAAACAGCGACACCTGTTTAATTTTTATTAAGAATATTTACATACAACTATCACCACTATCGAACCCAGTTTATATTAAGAGGTGACCAATTTTAAAAACAACCTGTCACAATACCCTTAGGTTAAGATAGTTTAAAGTGTGCCATCTAGATGTACAGTAGGGTGTCCGTTATTTCCCAAATTGATTTTTTTTAGCGAACACCCCTGAACTTTTAGTTTTTAGCCCAAAAAAAAATCATTCAAGGTAAAAATGCCTTTAATTCCTGATTTGAATTGTGTCCCAATCATGTTGCTTTCCTCATTTAAATAACATATGATTTTTGGACTTTTTCTTTTTTTCTTCTTAGACAAAAATATATGAAAAAATCTATTCATCACATATTTTGATGGCAAAGGTAACGCTCCACAAAAAGTTTTATTGCGAATTTTAGATTAGGTCACTCTTTAAAGAGTTATTTACCGTCAAAAGATAAGTTAATATTGGGCTGTGGCAATCCTCGGAAATTTAATAGTAAATTCGCATTTTTAAATAAAACACTCCTTTATATTACATCACCATTAAAGAGATATTTTAAAGAACTTCTAAGAATATACTAGATTTGATATGACTATCTATTATAGTTTAAAAATTATTGCCATTCAAATATAAAAATACTGTTAAATTTTCATTATATCTTCATCTCTAAACTATAAGTACTAAGTTTAGTGTCGAAGATAAAATAAACACTATATCTACTATTTTTTAGATTTGGATGGCCATATTTCCAAAACTATAAGAGATAGACATATTAAATGGTGATATTTTCTTAAAGCTCTTTAAAAATATCTATTTAATGGGAATGTAATATACCGAGTGTTTTATTTAACAATGCCGGATTACTACTAATGGCCACAACTTAATCTTAACTTAACGTTTGACGTGCAAATAACTCTTAAAAGAGTGACTTTATCGAAAATTTGTGAAAGAAATTTTTAGTAAGGCGTTAAATTTCCCATCAGAATATACAATAAGTAGATTTTTACATTTATTTTTGTCTAAGAAAATGAAATAAAAAAAATAAGTCCAAAAATCCCATGTTTTTTTAATGGAAAAGCTACATGATTGGGGCACGGTTTAAATAAGGAATAAAGAGCATTTTTGCATGGGATTTCTTAGGCTATATACTAAAAGTTCAGGTGGCATTTCTGAAAAAATAAATTTGGGAAATAACGGATACCCTCAAAGGCCAAACCATCACCTGGAATTGGCAGAACTTTCATCCGTAATTCACAAACCTACAAACTAATGGCAGGCCAGTTTTCATTATGGTTTATTTTGATTTTTAAAACACTGTACGAACTTTCGTTTTATACACCTAGATGGCGCACGTTTAACTGTCTTAATCTTACGGTAATGTGGCTCTCTAATCTACTGCTTGATAGATGGAGTCACTAACCGGTGCAGCAATTACAGGTAGGTTGATGATCATCGTGGCAAGAATGAGCCGTTAGTACAATTCTAACATCCTAGAAGGCGATGGTACAGGTACTAAATGAAATGTACAAAAAGTAACTAAGTAACGAGTCCTAAGTTCTAAAGTAACGAATCGTTACAAGTCCTAAAAAGTAACGAAACTTTGCATCACTACAAATCGCAATCATCAATTTTAGGCGTTTAACCAATTATAACCGCGGTAATAATTAGTGACAACGGTGACAACTGACGTATTGTTATATATGTTACACCCCGTATTTAGATACCAGGGGCGCATTTAGATTCGACAAAATCTGGGTAAACTTCACCCCAACCTAGACCTTGGCAAACAAATTTTTCGGCAAGATGGCGTGGTCACCCTCGAATATTAAGTTTTTTTCGACAAGGATTGGAGTGGATCAAAATATCGGTAAGGTGATAGCGTTTTAAAGCGGATGTGAACGTTTCTAATAAAATATATAACCCATGTCGCCGTCCTAATCGTGATTGAAGGTTATCCATCCATTTGGAAACTCCGTGATTTTGTGGCAGACGATTAAAGTTGTCGTATCCACCAGGTTTTTTATTTCATTTTCTCATTTAGAAGCCTTCCACCCTATAATTTAAGCTTTCCATAAATTATATTTACAACAAGGCTTAAGAATATTCATTTCTCAATAGTAAATATTTTATTTGATCCTAAAAGTAAAATAAACTGATATGTTTGGTTTGTTTCTAGCATATGGCCACATATTCCCCAATATCTGCCCGGATCTCGTTATAATCTAAACATTCACGGCGGTCCAATCAAAAGAATTGATTCAATGGCTAGCTCTATCGGTGCTACTTCGGTAAGAAGACTCTCTTGCTGTAGTTCGAGGTGGACACTCATAGTAATTCTGGTGGTAAGCAGAAAGAAAGTGTAGAAAATTATAGTTATAATATATTACTTGTTTTAAAAGTCTACCCATTTAACAAAAACATATTATTTCTAACAAAAATGGACTTGGTACTAATACCGAAGAGGTCACAATACCAAAAAAGGCAAAACATATATTTAATTTAAAAATATGATTTAATATAAAATCCTGTATAAGAATTCAGTGAAAAAATATAAAAGATCATACCTTTAGTAAAATGCACCATCAACAACAAATACATTTTCAAAAAGTCAATACAGATATAAAGAAAATACTCCATTACCAATGTCATGCATTCATGTATGATGATTTTACAAACCATATCTATATTCAATTTCCTGACGTGAGTGAACTGCAAATGGTTAAATATTAGGCCATATGAATAAAAAGAAGCCAAATACTTTTCTTATAAGTAAAAGGTATTGATCACAATAGAGTAGTAAGAGATGTTACTCAACGTGTAGAGCATTTGCTTGTGCGCGAGCATTTACTTATAGAAAGTGCTGCCAGCTTTAGTAGCTTCAATTTTCTATAGGTAAATACTCACACTTGTAAGCAAATGCTCAAACGTTTAAAGTAAATCCTTCTTAGTTTCTATATTATGATCAATCCCTTGAATAAAAGAATCAAAAGCATTGGTTTTTTTTTATTCATATGGCCCATTATTATGTCGATGCAAAGTTTTCTGTAAAAAATGTTTTATAAAAAGCGAGTAGAAATAGGCTATTGTCATACCTTTCTTTATTGTGTATTTTGTAAAAAGTTGCTTATCGCATACTCCTTAAGGAAATAAATATTTAAAAACCCAGGCTCCTCAGGCTTCGGCCACGATAGCAAGCGTAAGCACTGCAGCGAAAAATCAAATATCTTTATGTTACCGGTAGTGACAACAATATTTTGTGATAAACAGCTTTTTTTAACTAGCTTATATAACAGCTAAAAACGCTACGCCAAGAATAATATTTGTTCCTTGCGAGCGACCAGCGGCAGAGCTTTTTCAACTTAAGAATATTGGCAGATCGGCTGGATTTAAAAAACAGCTTTTTTTTTTTTATCTCGCATAAAAACAAAGACAGTGCTTTTATATTTTTCCGCCCCACGCTGGCGACGAATATTAACCATATGTTTTTTTAAATGAAAACATCCATTTGCCTTTGTGTTATGAAAACTCATGTTATGTACCCAAAGTCCACAGTTATCAAGAAATTTACCCTAATAACAAAAATAAATAGAAAAAAAAATGTGATAGGATAGTCGTCGCTTATGTTTGGGTCACTAACTCGCATACAATATTTCTCACCATGAAAAACTAAACCCATATAAAAGATCAACGTGTACAAGCCAAACTCAGCTCCTTTTCAAAAATACTTTTTTCTTCATAATTTAAAAAAAAAAAAGATTTTTAAGATGTTATGTTAAAAGTGGAAAAAAAAATTTTTTTCCACTTTTTAACTTAAGATATACAACATGGTACATATAAACATAGTAAGAATTCAATGGCCCATCCCATATAAAAGCCTGATTTTTTAAAAAGTAAAAAGCACTAATCAGAACTAAATTAAATTTGTTTTAACCACACTGTAGAGATGAGTTTGAATTGAGTCGTAAACTTCTTCAAATCTCTTCCATAGTCTGCTGGCATTCTTTTTTTAGAGAAAACTAATTCTTACTTTGAAAAACGTATTCTATTTTTACTACTGTCTTCTTTGTATTCTAACGCTTTATCGCAGTTGGGTGCTGCTTTTTAGGATAATCTAAAATATTCTTAAGTATCCCTTTGAGCAGAGTCAAATAAAATTTAATTTTGAAGACATAATGTTAACGTCGCAATTTTAATTAAATTTTATTTTTTGGTAAATAATTTCTTCCTAAAAGTTTTCAAAAGCTGTACATAATTACTATTTAGGATTAATTTTTTTAATGATTTTAGAAAATACGTTTTTATTAACACTGCATATAACCAGGGTATTATGGAAATACTTTAATATAATAAATCCCAAGATCCTATTGGAAAGGGATACAGTTTTGTTTAGAGATTTTATTGCCTCTTTCGGATTTAAATGTTTAATACAAAAACCCACTAGAAAACAAAATTGCATTGATAATTTTTATTAAATCAAGAAATAGCTTATTTATCCGATGTGATTCAAACGAATTTATCTGATCACTGCGCAATAACGTTGGAGGTAAGAGGTTCCTAGAGAAGTAATAAAATGTGAACAACATTGGTACAGGCCTATAACTCGTGCGGGCTTGTCATGTTTCTATGACTGTTTATCACGAGAATCTTTTAATTTTGTCTCTGACTCTAACCTATCCGTAAACGAAAGATGCAATATGTTTCTAAATATTTTATTAAAACATACTGAAACGGCTTTTCCTATTAAAAAAGGTTGGTTTCTGATAAAATAATATTCAATGGTTTACTGATGAACTACGCGATATGCGCGAACACTTACAATTTTTACAGGACATAAAAGACAATATCCTCAGACTCCCAACATAGCATACACAGTAAACGCTTTTCGTATGCAATACAGAAATCAAATTAAGATTTGCAAACGTAATGCCAATGAGAGGTACATAAACAATAGTGGAAATCAGTCGAAAGCAATGTGGAATATCATAAATTCCAAAAGGAAAAATAATAATTCTAATAATAAATCCAGCACCCTCAACGCCGATGATTTAAATATTTTTTTGTAAACACTCCTCGCAATCTTTCGCAAAACATAACTGGTAGTTTTGATCCCGTTGAAATAGTTCCTCAATCAAATCTTAAATTTTCTTTTCGTCCTATTTCATATATACAAGTACGTGATCTTATAACGAATATAAAAAACAATCCGAGTAAAGATGTTTATGATCTCAATATAAATATCATAAAAAGTGTTAAGGATATTTTAATACTACCGTTAACTAAACTTATAAATCTAGCGATTAGTGAGGGCATTTTTCCAGATTGTCTTAAAATTTCAAAAGTAATACCCATTTTCAAAAAGGGAGATCATAATGATCCTAATAATTATCGGCCAATATCGATTATTCCTATAATAGGAAAGATATTCGAAAAAGCTTTATATCTACAGCTAATGAACTATTTTGTGGATAACTCTTTGTTTTCGTTGGTTCAATTTGGCTTTGTTCCAAATGGAAATACCGCTGATGCCATAAATAATCTTGTTTCTTCAATTGCGGAGGCCTATCACAATAAACAGTATGCAGGAGCCAGTTTTTTAGATTTAACCAAGGCCTTTGATTGTGTCCAGCATAATATTTTACTTGGAAAACTAAGAAAATATGGGATGTGTGAAAACTCAGTTAACCTACTTTCAACTTATTTGGAAAATAGAGAACAAATAGTGACCATTGATGGAAAAGCGTCCACTAAGCTGACCTGTAGTTTGGGAGTGCCCCAGGGATCAGTATTGGGGCCTCTGTTATTCTTGATCTTTATCAATGACCTTGACAAATATATGGTAAATTCGCTGTTGACCCTGTATGCAGATGATACAACGTTGTTGAGCATAGATGGAAATTTGGATATTCTTCACCAGAAAATGCAGCGAGAGCTTTCTAGGGCTTCCGAGTGGTTCTGCGCAAATAAACTGAAACTAAATGAAAATAAAACATGCCAAATGATGTTTTCTTTGTGTGATCTCTCGAATGCGGATAACCCTCTTAATGTAAAGTTTCTAGGGGTTCTTATGGATCCTAAATTAATATGGGACCAGCACATAGAGCAAGTAGCTACAAGGTTAACAGGAACTATCTTTTTAATTAGAAATTTGGTAGGTGAAGTCTCAAATTCAGTTATAAAGACAGCTTATTATGCACTATTTGAAAGTACCTGCACCTATGCTATTCTTGCATGGGGACATTCTTGTCATACTAGCCGTCTGTTCTCTTTACAACGCCGGGTGTTAAGAGTTATGCTGGGACTAGGTTACCGAGAAGATGTAAAAAATTATTTTAAAGAACAAAAAATTTTAACTATTCCATGTTTATATATACTATATGCGCTTCTACATGTTAAATCAAATTATAATGAATACTCACAACGTATTAATATTCATTCTCATAATACGAGAGGAAGAGGTAATCTACAATTGCCCTTTACTAGAATAGCGAGAAGTCGAAATGCACTCAACTACTATGGACCAAAATTTTTTAATCATCTGCCTGAAGAAATAAAGTCTTTGCCCTTTAAACCTTTCAAAACGAGAATAAAACAGGTCCTGCTAAATGGTGCCTGCTATTCATTTGACGAATTTTATGAAATTTTATAGATTTTCTAATTTTTTTACTGTGTGTGACATCTATTTTATAGTAATTTTAGTTATTTAAATGTATTTTAAGTGTTAATTTATAAGTGACGTTTGTAAAACCTGTCAATATTGCTTAATATGCGCTTAAATGTTACTTAAAATATTGGTACAAAATGACCATCTAATTTTTAAATTACACTTCATTGCTTTTTTAGTTATTTTAGAAACAATATTCAGAATTACCACCCTTTATTTATAGCAGTTTAGCAGTTTACGAAAAATGATTGGTTTGAATACTATAGAAATTTAAGTTATATATTCAAAAGTTTTTAAAGTATCTGCTGATCGTCGTATTTTTTTTAATGGCAGCTAACACATTCAGCTAATGTGCCAATGTGAATTTAGACTTTGCTAACTGATTACTTTTGCTTATAAAAAGCAGGTTTATAAAAATTAATATAGGGCATGGGCCAGCAATGAGATAAACTTTTAGTAATAACCTCTTTAAAAACCTCTTTAGGGGGTTCCTTTTGACAAGTCTACGAATATGCATACCGCCTTATATGGGAAGCGACGCCCAAACAGCAAAAGCTTTTCCATTGAGCAATTCCCCATATACCTAAGTAAAGCATGCGTCGCCACTCATTTGGAACGAACGGTGCTGTTTCAAAACATCATTGGCCTTATCGTTACATGACTTTTATTACAAAGCAGCTCAGGCCACGTTCGTAATATGGATCCATTTTTTATAACAGGTTACAATAAGAGCGATGAGCTAATCTGGTGTCCGGCAGTAAGCCAAATGTGAGCAACAAATTAGAGGCTGATAATAGTAACTTGTTGAATAAGTATGAATGAAATAGATAAATAAAAGAATAATATGCAGAAACTGCTATTAACAGAATCTGTCACTGTCTTCAGATCATAATGAGTTTGGCAACCTCTGGCTATAAATGTTTTTTTAGAGACCATCGGAAAATATTACTACAACCGCTTTCTACTGTTTAAATCAAACTCGATCAATAAGCAATTTCCTCCTCCAATCATACATTCACAACTCTTGTGATACCCCGGATGCAACCAAGGGTCTGTACAATTAATGCACCAGCACCTTGAGCCCAAATGCAACGATCTGCATGCGATTTATCTAGCCTGAAAAGTTGGCCGGTTTGCAAGATACAAGGTGCCAAATTTTCCATTAGTTTTTTGACTTGAGCACCCTGTATCTCCCAAATTAGCAACCATCGACCGGATAACGCATTGGATCGCCCTATATGGCTCCTACAAATTTGTGGAAGCATTTTGTACAGACCTTTTCGACACTACCAGGTGAAAGCCTGGGTAAAACAGAATGAACGAAATGGCAAACTTTTTGTATGGAATAAAAATGTTTAATCAGAAATACCTCAAAAACCGTTGCTCGTAGCGACATTTATCAAGTATATCTGGTGCAAAAAATGCGGGAGAATAAAAATTATTTACTCAAAATATACCATACCGAGGCAAAAAAGTTACGACACGCCCTCCACCATCCATAAACCTAGGGACTAGACCGCACGTGGCTACCTCTACATTTACGA
>JACEGR010012428.1:0-11611 GCA_014170235.1 Listronotus bonariensis | reverse complement strand
AGCCTATAACATGGGACCAAAGTAGCGTCTCCACTCTTGTTGCCTTGAAGCCAGCGACTGGTCCCAGCTGCACCGTGAGCCAGCAGTCATCGCAAAATGTTATTGCTTGTTGATTAACAAATGCCTTTCGCAGCTCGTCTGAATGACCGAGCCTTTAGCCTAAAAGGATCGTTGAGTAAAATCAAAGGACCTTAAAACAAGTGGCAGGAGCACTCTTCCTTCAATTCCGTTGGAAAAACAGTTAAGGTGCCCTTGGCGTCACGACAGAAACATGCTGTTAGGTGGCACGACTGACTTCGTCCACCAGCAGCCAGGCCTCACCAATTACAGAACCAGCTTGGCGTACAACGTCGCATTTGCATCTTCTGCGTCCCTGCAATGCGCACTGCATTCGGCCGTTGACTAACAGCGCACACACGCCTGAATGGGGATATTCGTGTCTGCCGATGTTTTCATACAAATGGAACAGCACTGCCGACGTCCAGCTCATGGTAGTCAACAAATAGCTGTCGATTGTGTTTAAGAAAAGCTTGAGTGCCAAATACAGAAAACTCAAATGGGCTTGTTACAGATGGGCAACATACGATGTACAAGAAAAAATAGGTGGCTTGAATCAATTTTTTTTTGACGAATTATTAATAGGCATCGAAAATTGTTATTGATTTTCCAAAATAAATTCCTTTCGTATCGTGAAAATATTATCAGATTGAACTTTATTTGCCAATATACAGGCAAAATAAGACTAATATAAATGATATTTTGGCTCTCATTTTGAAAGTTACCGTTGTTTTTGTGTTGACTGCATTAATATGATACCACATGATTTGACATATCGAAATTGCAAGAAAGCAATGATTTGAAAGCTTTTCTTGTTTTTTTTTTTTAGGTTATTTTTATTGTTATAGTATTTACTGAAAAATACATACAAAGTAAATGGTGTCAGGTCATGGAAACTCTCATTATAGTATTTCATGTTATCAAACGCCAGAAGCGACAAAGAAACCTACAAAGTTAATTTTTTTTCTTGTTATTTTGCTTCATTCTGTAAATAGGCAGCCCTAATTTTGCCTATCCAACAGAAGGCCATCCTTAGCGGGGGAATAGACATCACCTGGAGTAATGAACATGGCTTTGATGGGTGCTTCTCGGCATGAGTCGTTAACATACAAATCTCTGTCGAGCAGAAACTATACTAAAAATTACCCCAAAGCTTGATGGGAAACCGTAATAAATAAAACAATGTAAATCGTCTTAAAATATAAAGAAAATATTTAACATATTTTTTTAAACCCCTCAAAATATTTTTTTGTATACCAAATGTTCCTTGATTAATAGAGGTGTCCGTGTCAGTTACCTGAGCACAGCATGTACACATAAAACCATATTTTTTAAACAGGTTTTTCCTATTTAAAAAGAGTTTCAGGTATTATTATGACATGCCCATGCCTTTAGATTTGAAGGCGCCCATTCTCTAATAAAAAAATAAAATAAAAATAAAATATAAACCAGTTATCACATACTTTTTTCTTTGCTTGTCCATATCAGGTCAGCTCTAAATAAAGAAACGTAGATACAGGAAAAGAGAAATGTTTAATATATGTTAAACCTCAAAACAGACGAACCCCAAATTTTATGATAGTGCAAATGTCCCGCATGACCAGTTTAATCATAAAAACAGCGAGCAAGACGTCACTGCTGCCGCCTTTCTATTTTGCCTACCAGCTTAACAGTTTGCTGCCAGATCAAACGAAAAACCCCATATACAAATATCCTTACAGCATTGCCGTCTTGAGCGCAGGTAAAGATCGCGGTGCCAATTACAAACTTCTTTGTCCATGCGACGCTTGAGGCGTTGGGTCGCCACTGAATTCAGGCCGAGACAAAACTGGGTATTTTTGTTGCAAAAACACTATTAAAACATGCATATCAGCAGTTTTTCTTTTTTAGTTATATTTCGCTTTTTTTCGCTCATCGTTAGTTGACAGATGATGTTGCCACAAGATACCATTGTGCAAGGCCGCTCATCCCACGACCGCTATGCCAACAAACAAGGTCAATATTGTTAAATATTCTATTAACAGGAAGCCAGATGCCAACTGGATTAACAGTAGTTTGAAAGTATTCTTTGGTCAATTGGTTGGCCAGTTAAAAACTTCACAATACGGTTGTAAGAATTAAAATATGTTGCAGCGCTTCTTTACGAGCAAATCTCATCAAACGATCTTAGCTCACACGAGAGAAGCCAGATTACCTCATGGCACAAACACTGTGGTAGTACCTGCAAGTAATCAGTCGTTGCTTAAATCCGGAATTGAGCTTGTTCTTCAGAGATATTGAACATCATCAAAGCCGGCATTTAAACTAACCCATTACCATTATCACTCTTTCTACAATTCTGATTTGCTAAAGGGGGCATTGGCTTGATTTGAACCGTATTTATACTACCTTTGGAAAATCCATTGAAAGCGAAGCTATGGCTTACCCAAAGTAAAATACGCAGAAGAATGAGGCTTTAAAAAAGGTGAAAATCGGGGGTCATTGTGTACCACTCTTAACTTAAAAATCAAGAATTGTATGCCAAAAGAAAGGGGGAATAAAAGTGAAAATGAGTGCCAGTTCAAATGCCAACTTTAATGATGGATATCCGGAAACAAATGTATCTCGACTAAAATTTTTCAGATCCGCAGATCGCGCCACAAATACAAATGTTTTTACAGGTTAGAATAAATTGCAATAAATTTCTTGCAAAAACATCTAACCTGTAAAAACACTGAGTATTGTGCGCTGATCACGGATCTGAAAAACTTTTAGTCGGATACATTTGTTTCCGAGATATCCATCATTAAAGTTGGCATTTGAATTAACCTCATTTTCACTTTATTCCCCTTCTTTGGCATACAATTCTTGATTTTAAGTTAAAGTGGTACACATATTTGATTTTCACCTTTTAAAACCTCATTCTTCTACGTATTTTTACACTTTTTTGAATTAAATTGCATAGCTTCGCTTTCAATCGTTTTTAATCGTAGCAGAATATGGTGGAGGCGGTGGAGCAGTGAATGCACGGTTGCAACGTTTTTAAAGGGACCCTTCCCAATTTATTTGATAAAAGGTGTAAAAACATAGAAACACGGGGTTTTAAAAGGTGAAAATCAAATATTGTGGCCCACTTTAGCTTTAAATCAAGAATTGTGTGCAAAAAGAGGGGTGAATAATGGTGAAAATAAGGTTAGTTTAAATGCCAACTTTGATGATGATTATCTCTGAAACCAAACATTTCCGACTAAAATTTCGTTCAGATTCGTGATCAGCGCCCCAAAAAACCCAACATACCAAATTTGGTTAAAATCGGAGTTGCGGACACTTTCTGTACAATTACCGTAGTTTTTTTGTACATTTGTCTCATAGGGAATAATCTTTGTACTCTTTTCTCGTGTGAACCAAGATCGTTTGACTAGGTAAGGTTGCCTCGTAAGCCTTGCAACATGGCGGACCATACGTCACATATGTATTTTGCTCATTATTTAATGAAGTTTTTAACAGTGTAGTTTGTGTTTTTGTCAATATTAAAGAAATACTTTTAAATACTGTTAATTCCAGTTGTTACCGTAACTTCTTTATTTCCTATTAATAAATTATTTAACAATGATTATTCTTTGTTTGCTATGTTGGCGCCAAGGAACCAGCAGTGCGGTACATATGTGACGTAATGAGGCAACCTTACCTAGTCAAACGATCTTGTGTAAACCACCTGTCGTCTGTCAACTCTTAATTTTGATGAAAGAAAAGCGAAATGTAACAAAAACTTTATTTAAAAACGCAGTAAAATTTGTTTTAATAGTGTTTTGCAATAAAAATACCGTTTTGTGTATTTTAATTCAATTCTTTGTGCGCATACGTGTCGCGTCGCAGTGTTTAAAAAGTTTGTAAAGTAATTAACCACCTAAAAAGTGTACTTGATTTGTGGAAAAAGTAATCTTTACATTCATTATACGCTCAAACAACCTAGTAGCGTAATAAAGGATAATTTGTGTAATCATGTAAGTTTTTCGTTTGATCGAATTGAAACAGCAAAACCCATAGATAAACTGGTAAAGAACAAAATAAATTTGGCAACTTTTCTCAAGCTTGTTGACTTAACCACGTGTTATAACTGCTTTCAGCTGTTTTTGACAGCGACAGAAGGTAAACATATGTATTTAAAGGGATTTAAAGAGCTGGTCAGTAGCGGGTTTGCTTTTAATCGTAAAATTTTGGGGTTCATTATCACTGTTATTTATGGTGGTCCGCCATTTTTAATAATTTTTATTCAATTTATTTTTACACAAGGATTTTGGGGTTTAAATATATTAAAGTATTTCCATAACACCCTGTATACACGTTTCTTTTATTTCAAAAAGAACATTTTGATATGAATTGCTTTAAGCAAAAAAAAAATAGTTTTAAAAATGTGAGTAGCTTGGATTTACTATTTTATTTTATTTTATTTTTTTTTATTAAAATTGTTTTCTTTAAATCTAAAAACTTAGACATGCGTCCCACACCAATAACTTAACCACAAACTCTTTTTAGAACAAAAAATAGGAAAACCCTATTTAAAAATATAGTTTTTTTTTATATTAATTTTTATGCCAATTAAAATATTTTCAAATAATTTGGCGAACGCATCCTATTAATCAAAAGACATTTTGGGCATACGTAAAAAAATAATTTTGACGAGAAATGTCGTTTTTGAGGGGTTTAAGAAAATATGTTAAAAATATTTTCTATAATAAACATATTTTTTGAATTTCCCATTAAGTTTGGAACAAATTTGATTTATTGACTTTTTTTATTTATTCTACGGTTTCCCGTAAATAAACAGAACCATTTTTAGGCATGGTCGTTTCGTATCGATAATATCAGAGATTTAACCATGTTGAAAAACGGTATTTAACCGAAACCGTAAGTACATGACAACAAAAAAGGTCAAGGCAGTGTCGGACTGGGAACCATTTGGCCCACCGGGCAAAAGTTCAAAATGGCCTTCGGGTAGAAAAGTATTTGTAGTTAGACTTAAAATTAAATTTTTATAATGAAATACACAAATTGAATAAAATTAATAAAAATAAAAATTAACTTTTATTAAGGTTTTAAATTTTGAAATTTTTTTTTTTTTTTTTATGATATTCTGAGAACGTTTTGACATTAAATGTTAAACATGAAATACCCCTTAACACTAAAAGTTTCCGTAACCATTTTGAGCACCATTTACTTTGTATGTATTTTTTTCAGTAAAATAAGTACCTATGTAACAAAATATACAAAAAAACACACAAGAAAGCTTTAAATATTTACTTTCTTATTTTTTTTAATTTCGATATTTGGCTAAGTATATTACAAATAATACATACAAAGTAAATGCTGCTTGAAATGACGTATGAATACTTTTTGTGCTGACAGTATGTATGCAGTAAGGGGTCAACATAAAACTTTTAAACTTATTAACTTAAAATGAAGCCAAAATTATCTTTAATATCGCCATTTTGTATTGAATCTTATTAACATTTTTGCCTGTAATAATTTATTAACAAATAAAAAGTTCTTACTTGTTGCAAAGTTATGTGACTAGCAAAATAAATCAACGTAAATTGTAATCTGATGTATTACGTTCACATTACGAAAAAGATTTTATTTTTAAAATTTGAAAAATCAATACTTGGATTTTTCGAATTATATTAATAATTCGTCAAAAAAAAATTGGTTCAAACTATTGGATTTATACATATTTCTAATATTTTTTCTTACAATTTGCATCGTGTTAGCATCTGTAACAAAGCCCACATTTTAAGTTTTTCTAATGTATTTGGCACTCAAAGCTTTCTTAAGCCACATACAGACTTGGATACAATCGGCGAAAACATTTGTTGGCCTACTGTATCTTGAATGTTGCACATGGGTCGGCCGATTTGTTGAAAATTCCGCAGCAACATCGGTCGGCATTTGATCAAAAAAATCGGCGAGTTGCCTGTTTTCCATTTAATATGGAAAACATCGGCAGGTTTGTACGACCGCAGATACACCGATTTTGAAGCAATTCCCCCATTCAGACGTGTGTCGTATACACGTTGGAAAGATATATTGGCCAGTAAATCAACAACCAGGCAGGACCGATGCACAGTGCATTAAGATATAGGGATTTTAGAACAAAAATCGTATTAGTCTTATTACACTTAAATAGTTCTGTAATTATTAATTGAGTAGGGTACAATGCTTTGAATTGGACAAGGTATTGAGGTCGAGTAAATTTTAGGTAAAAGGGTGCCATTTAAACTTCTTTTTAGCATAAAAATAATTTCTGTCATGTGACCTAGTACCAAGGGGCACTAGCAACTGTTTTTTTCAAATTGAAGGAAGGGTCATATACCACTTGTTTTAAAGGTCCTTTGATTTTTTACTCAACGATCCTTTGTTTTTAAAAATCGGTCCAGCCATTCCAGACTTTGAACCGTTTGAAATTTGATTTAAA
This sequence comes from Listronotus bonariensis, assembly GCA_014170235.1. Classification (NCBI taxonomy): domain Eukaryota; kingdom Metazoa; phylum Arthropoda; class Insecta; order Coleoptera; family Curculionidae; genus Listronotus; species Listronotus bonariensis. The sequence continues at coordinate 5,103 of JACEGR010012428.1, read as the reverse complement.
TAGTGTAAAAGCAATGCGGTTTTAGTGGCACTGGCTCGTAAGTCCGGAACGGCTAGGCCGATTTTAAAACAACTAAGTGGCGTTAAGTAGAGAATTGGAGAACCTTTAAAACGAAGTGCTACATGAGCCCCTTTCATTAAAAAAAAGTTGCTAGTACCCCCTTAACACTAGACCACCTGACCGGTAACCTTTTATGCCAAAAAGTAGTTTAAGTGACACTCTTTTACCAATATTGTATCCGACTTTAACAGCTCCTCCTATTCAAAAGTTATGTAAGAGAGAACTTTTAAAAACCGCACTTGTATGTTCAAATTGGAACTACAAACACTTGTAACTATAAAACGAATGGGCCGATTTTTAAAAATAAAACGGCGATAAATAGAAAATCAAAAGGCTTTTATAACGAGATGTGCTACCTAACTCCCTTTTACATTTGAAAAAAAAGTGGCTAGTACCCCCTTGACACTAGACCACAAGACCGGAATCATTTTTATGACAAAAAGTAGTTTAAGTGACAACTTTTTACCCAAATTTCACCCGATCTCGATATCTTGTCCCATTCAAAAGTTAAAGGGGGGAGGACTTTTAATATTCTCACCGTACATATTTACAAATCACACATTTAAGTTTTTATGAAAATCTTTATTTTGGCATTTTTTGTCCACATATCAACGCACTGTGTGGGGTGTCACCTTGTTTAGATTCCGGTATTTTATTTCATTTCTACCTGTTGGTATTCTACACGCGTTAGACCGTCGTCTCTTTTTCACGCAATGCCTGTGAACCTTTTCACTTAGCTGATACGGTGTAGGTGTATAAAGGTTTAATTTTGTTGATTTTGTAAACGATTGATTTTGTCGAGCACTGAAAAAAAAACTTAATTTTCATGGAAATACTTATAAATCTTTAATGTTTATGGAAACCGCTAAAACTAATCTTTTCATGTATGTTAGAAAATATCTTTTAATGCATAGAAGGAGTTTCCCAAATTATTCAAAAATATATGAACTTGTAAAAGAACTATTTTAAAGTGATTTTATATTTTTTTCTAAAAACATTAATGTGATTTTATATTTTTTTCTAAAAACAAAGGTAAATAGAATAAAAATAAGGGATACTAAAAAAAAATTGCATCTTTAATTACCTAATTAGGAAAAAATGTAAAAAGTTTATAAAAATTCAGTGGCGTACATTTTTTCTTAATAATATTAGCCGTGGTGCCGACTGATACGCCACTGGACCCATTAATTTTAATCAGGATGGAGCTTTACAACCTACTTATTACATTAAAATGCTGTACCAAATTTAATTTAAATTGGTAAAAGGGTTTTTAAGATATTTATAAAATACTCATTTTTTTTAAACTTTACCGCCGTCTATCTTAGAAATTAAGCAAGTCCGGAAATACATATGTTTATAGAAACTTTTTTATTAAAATACATAATAAATTGTCTCCTTAAATTTAGTACCGTACAAGCGCGCAACTGGGATTTTAAAATTTGTTTTATCTAAAAATAAGACACTGCAATAACACCAAACATATACCTACCTGATAATATTGGCCTAAAGGGGAACACTTTTGCTAAAAAAATTAATTTTGGAGTTGCGAAAAAGTTTTTTTTTTTTGTTAAGCCCCAGAAAAATCAAAACTCTTAAAAGCAAATCCTCTGCATTTTTAAAAACTATAGCCAGTTAAAAATTTTTCACTCTACCTTTTTTATGCCAGAATTTTAAACGCCTCTATTTACAAGAACACGCAAATATTCTTGTGACATTTGAGATTTTTTCAATTAAATTGGATCAAATTTACGAAAAAATACAAATAGAGAATTTGCTTTTAAAAGTTATGGTATTCTCTGGGGGCTAACCCAAAAATTAACTCTTTTTCGCAAATTCCAAAATAAAAATTTTCTTTACCAAAGTGTTCCTCTTAGTATTAATAACATCTGGTTAGTTCTTGTTAGTTAGTAGTTACGGGTTCCATGTCTCAGTTTCTATATAAAATAATTTGAAAATCCTAGTTGCGCCCCTGGTACCGTAGTTAAGAAACACCCTATATACTAAATGCCATCGTCTTTAAGAAAAACGCCTTGGTAAAAAAAGATATATTTTGTGACTTTTTCTAGAATTAACGGCAGCTAAAAGTCTTCAACTGGCTATATGTAGTCGTTTAAAAATACGTTTTCCCAATGTTTAAGGGTTCCTTTAGAGGTAATAATTATTTTTTTATTAAAAAATATTTTAGCTAAAATAACTATTTGCTAGAAAATTTCCAATTTTTAAGGAGGTTTTCGGTGGAAAAATCAGGAAAATATCTATATTTTTTTATTTTTAGGGTGTTTTGGGTAGTTGGTTTAGTTTTTTGCAACATTTAAAAGTTGTTCATAAAATTTGATTAAATTCACAAAAAAAAACAAATAGATGCTATGCTTTGCTTTAAAAACGAAAAAATATATTTTTCTGGAGCTAACCCGAAAATTCCATTTTTTTACAAATTCCAAAAAGATATATTATTTTCTTTACAAAAGTGTACCTTCTTAGGCCAATAGGATCTGATATTTATTTCAACGTTTCACTTTTTAAATTTAAAAAAAATATATGAAAATCCTAGTCCTTGTTCGTATACCTAAATAAAAAAAAAACTTTTTATCTAAAATTATTTATTACTTATTATTTAAATCTACATCTGCGAACATTTGATAGGTTCATGGTCTTTACAGCAAAACTCTCTGCCTGCGTTAAAATTAGTCGAATGCCATTTGTCACTGTGGTTCTTAACGAAGAGATAGGCCTTTTCACGATTGACGGTCTCCCTGTCTACCGTTGCACAGATGATGTCGCTACTTTTCGGAAGATGCCTAATAATCTAAAAAAAAGTATCTTATTATTTTTCTTAAAATTCTACATTTCTAGTCCCTTATTAAATGTTGGGAACTAGACCGGACCATTCTACAATTGTAAAAAAGTAGTTAAACACGTAATTTTCAATAGCAGCCCTTTTATTTATCAAGGCTATATACAGTAAGGTCCTAAAGTCCGTCGCCCCCTTCTAACTTCTGAACCGTTCGGTTTATTTTCATGAAACTTGAAACAATATTTTATGACCAAGGTCTGCAATTTTTACATCAATGACAGCTCTAAATGTCAAGGTGACAGCTGGGCGCCATATTGCGAAAAAAAGTTAAATGGAGAGGGGGTTCTTGTGGCACATCATTTTAAAGTTCCTGACGAGTACTTTATAACCCTAGAATATAAGGTCAATACCTACTACAAAAATGGCGATACTTTTCAAATTACTTAAATACCTGATTTCGATGGCCATATTTCCGAAAGTAATAAAGTTAGATGTACTTAATGTTGTATTTTCTCAAAGCTCTCTTAAATATCTTTTAATGCTGATGTAATATACAGGGTGTTTCATTAAAAATATATTTATACTTTTTGTCCTACCCTGTATATTATCACCAATATTACCATTAAATAAATTCTTAAAAGAGCTTTAAGAAAATACCACATTAAGTGTATCTAACTCTATTAGATTCGGAAATATGGCCATCTAAATGTGGTATTTAGGTAATTTTAAAATACCACCATTTTGTGGTAGGTAAAGTTATTGACTTTATATTTTAGGGTTATGAACTACTCGTCAGGAACATTAAAATGATGTGCCACAAGACCCCCTCTCCATTTAATTTTTTTCGCAATATGGCGGCTAGCTGTCACCTGGACATTTAGAGCTGTCATTGATATGTAAAAAGTTGTAGACCTTGATCATAAAATGTTTTAAGTTTCATGAAAATATACCGAACGGTTCAGAAGTTAGAAGGGGGTGACGGACTTTAGGACCTCACTGTATAGCGTATAGCGTAATAATATAATAGAGAGATATGGGTGGTGTTGTAACGTCATGCGGTATTATGACAGTTAAGTTATGCGCGATTCGATTTTTACCGTCACTGGTGGTAATAACGTTACCGCATGGAGTAATTTGCGGGCTGATAACGCCGTCTGCTATTTGAAATGGCGAATAAAATTGCCATGCGCACAATTTTTTTTCTTTATTTTTTAAGGTTATATTATTAATTTCGACGATTTCTACAAATATTTTTGTAATAGAGCCACATAGTAAAGTTAAACTACTATTATTTAATGAAGACTTTGCTTTTTTATTTTGGGGTAAATATCGCAGGTGGAAAAGAAACGAAAAGGTTAAGATTATCAGCCGACAATGACCTGGCTTTACTCAGAGAGTGCTTTAGTCAAAATTCGTCTCGAAAAGTGGGAAAATGTACACTAAAATGTGTTTGAAATAACAGAAAAAACTTTTGTATTCGCACATTAAAAACACATTTGTTTTTGATTTTGTAAATTCGCTGACAGGTGTAATTAACCGTTCGTAATACGGCATCTTCCATATCTCTAAAAGCAAACATTAAATACCGTATGCGGTATTTAAATAGCGCCTTACGTAAATAACGAACGTAGGCGGTAACCAAAGTACCCATATCTCTCTAATTAATAAAAGATAGTAGTTGCTCACCTAGTCCACTCTAGCTCTAATAAATAGGTTTTATGCCAGTAAAATGAGAATTTCCGACTTGCATTGTCTTTTTTACACTTGAGAGAGGACAGAGATAGTACTGCCCGATACGTTGTGTTAATAAATTAATAAAGACAAAGTCCGAATTTTTCTTTTACTACTGAATCATTGCCTACCTCATTTACCCACGTTTTATGCTATTTAAAATACTTTTTAAGATGGTTCGGGATGGTTCGCTCTGGTTTACAACTTATGGTTTGGGGAGGGAGGGTCAACAAACAAAAAGGCGACAACCAAAAAAAAAAGAAAAACAGCTTTATGTAGGCGCTATCTGTATTAAACAACCTATTGTATTTTTGGGGCTCCTGGGGGAGGACAATTGCCCCCATTGCTCTCCCCCTCACTGTGAACGGCGCTGAGAAAATTACGCCAACTTTAACTTAAGCAACCAATTTCTGGTGTTTTTCCGTTTGGGCACCTAATAAAATTTTACTTGACCTGACCTGACTTTTTTTCTAGTTTGGTCCCCTGGACAAAATTTATAATTATTTCTTCTTGTTTGG
>JACEGR010012427.1:0-11612 GCA_014170235.1 Listronotus bonariensis | reverse complement strand
CTGTATATATAAATATATTGGAGTCAATATTTAGAACTTCGCCAGGTATCCACAATTTGTATAATACCTTATTGAACATATGATACAACTTATCAGTTTCTAATATTATATTGATACAAATAACCTAATAGCCTATTAATAGTTTAGATTACCTATACATAACAAGTTTATATGAAAACTCAAGCAATGTACTCACCCTGTATATTAAATTTCTGACAAAATTTGTTACAAATAAATCACAAGAGAGTACTTACCTGTCTAGATCCGAGTCGTTCACTGCAACATCTCCTGGAAACCGACGTGTTTAAGAAAATCACTTAAGAAAACGCTTAAAAACGATCCTGTTCGGCAAATCGTTTGAAAAACAACTAAGGGAACCGACCTGTTAAAAAACCACCCTGTTAAAAAAACCACCCTGTTTTAGAAACCGCTATCGGTTTAAGAAAACCGCTTACAAAAACCGCCTCTGTTTGGAGAACCGTTCGACGAACGACCTTGTTAAACAGCTGTAGACGACATCGAAGAGTGTCCTATGTGTCATTTACCTTAGTGTTGATAACGTCTGTTATCTATGTATTTAATAATAAAACCCTGCCATTTGACAGGTGACAAGTACCTGTTTGTTATATGAATTCTACACACTAAAACGTAAAAGACCTGTTTAGTATCATCTATTTTATTGTCTGGTGTATTTTTAACCACTAAAACTCTTTAGGCCCTATTTACACTCAAATACCATAGTAATTAATAATTGTCAGTATTAATATTTATAGATTTATGAAAAATAAAATATTTACAAAATGAATGACTAAAATCGGTCTACTAGAAGCCGAAATATACGCTAAAAACTGTTTAGGCCACATTGGCAACATGCGCAGACCCTAAAACTTATTTTCTGACTAAACCTTTATAGCTAAGTTTGCGCAAATAGCGGAAAAAGTACCTTCGGTACCCCGGCTGATAACGATCTTTCATGCCACCCTTATATAAAATATTTTTTAAAATACCCTTATGTCATATTTTAGGGGTTAATTCTAGGAAATATACAAAAATTCTTATTTTATTATTTTTTAAATATTTGTAAGTCGTTAATTGTATTTTGTAACGATTGTATTTTTCGGGATTATAATTATGTTTACCTTCACCATTTTGTCAATGTTTTTACAATATTCATAAAAAGTTTGAGGTTATGTCAATCGTTACTTACATCTCTGTAAGCAGGTGTCCAGGTGGTAGACAGGCGCTATTTTTTTAACGCATGCGTAAGACCCTACGATAAGTAGAAGTCGCGTGATTTTTGACATATGATAGGTGACAGGTGACATTTGACAGATGACATTTATGGTTTGACAGATAGTAGGGGCCACGCCCTAAATAACGCGTTGCGCAAGATTCGTAAATATTCACTGATGTCAGAGATTTTGAGATAATAAGCTCCTCCGGAGAGAAAAGCCGTTATTTACTGCTAGTTGTTTGATAATATTGAGCTCTTTATAAAATGATTCTTTAGAAAGAGGTAGCTTGAACATTCTATAGAACAGTGAGTTGAAGGCAGCAAACTTGTGTGAGTATGGGGAGTTGGAGTGCCATTGTATGATGTTGTCGGTAGTAGAAGGTTTCCTGTAAATATCAAACTGGATTTTGTTATCTACTGTTCTTTTTAGTAGGAGGTCTAGGAATAGTAAACTTCTATTATTTTCTTCCTCTATAGTAAACTCTAGCCTAGGATGTAGCGAGTTTGTGAAATTTACGAAATCAGACAGTTCCTTCTCAGTGCCGTCCCAAATTACACAGATATCATCGACATATCTTTTATACGCTATTAGATGTTTCGCGAAATTGCTTTTCATGATTTTTGATTCTACACTGTTTAGAAAAACCTCGCTCAGAAAAGGTGAAAGGCATGAACTCTTTGATGAGTTCAATGCAATCATTAGGTGGAATACTAAGGAATAGATTTTTAACATCTAGAGAAATTAGAATTGCATTATCTGGGACTCGAATTGTTTTAAGATAGTTAGCAAAGTCAATGGAATTTTTAATGCTAAATGAACTTTCGAACCCCGTTACCTCTCTTAAAATTTTATTAAGCCATGAAGAAAGTTTATAGCAAGGCGAATCTATAAAAGAAACCACTGGTCTAATAGGTATACCTTCCTTATGTACCTTAGGTAGTCCATACAGTTTTTGGGTTCATGGGATATAGTGTTTCTTTCCTAACCTTGAAATATTCTAGTGTTACTAAAGACTTATCGAGAACACTCTTCAATTTAGTGAAAAATGGCAATGTGGGGTCTCTCCTTAATGTTTCAAAATCGTCAGAACCAAGGAAGTCTGAAACCTTTGATATGTATACTAACCAGAACTAAATCTAATCTTCCAAGGATAATTTCTAATGACCTTACTAATTTACTACAACTAGTTTTAGATCAAAACTTTTTAAATTTAATAACAACTTTTTTAAAGAGAAATCCGGCCTGGCTATGGGTTCATGCCTTTCACCTTTTCTGAGCGAGGTCTTTCTAAACAGTGTAGAATCAAAAATCATGAAAAGCAATTTCGCGAAACATCTAATAGCGTATAAAAGATATGTCGATGATATCTGTGTAATTTGGGACGGCACTGAGAAGGAACTGTCTGATTTCGTAAATTTCACAAACTCGCTACATCCTAGGCTAGAGTTTACTACCGTAACATGGGGATACTTTGAATTCTGGGTTTACTTTGATCGAAACTTCTTAACTTTTTAAAATCTTACTGGTACTGCCATCTCTTGAGTAAAGTGAAATTAATTTGTGTAGTTGGCAACAATAACATGTTAGCTAGTCAGTTAAGTCCATTTTAGCGACAGAGTAACACGTGCGTGCTAAATAAATAATTGTTTTTGTTGAAACCTGCTTTATCGTTTTTATTTTGGTTGGAAAACTTTACGTCCACAACGGTAAGTTTTTAAATTTAGATAAGGGCTTATACGGTACTGCGTTAGGCATGTATTTAGGAGGGTTGGCCATAAAAATCTACTTTTAATTAAAAAATATAGGTTATTTTTAGTAAGAATTTATTTTAAGGGGTAACTTTGATCAAGACATGGGGCAACATTGATCGAGTGATCAATGTTACCCCGCTATATAGATACCTTGGTAAATAAATACAAAAGTAATTAAATTATTGTTGTTTTTTTAGAAATGCCTCGTAAGCATAAGCGATTACTCGGTAGTCGACAGTACCGCAATTATACCCCCGAAAAGTTGGAAGAAGCACTACAAACAGTAATTGAAGGTACTTTAAGTATTAGACAGGTTTCAAAACGATTTGGAATACCTTTTGGTACCCTTAACAACAAATATACTGGGAAACATGGAGGATCACCAGGTCGCCCAACAATTTTCACCAAACAAGAGGAGCTCGCTATTCTTCAATCAGCAGCCAAGCGTTCGGATTGGGGTTTTCCATTAAATCTTATGAACATAAGAATGATGGCAAAATATTATTTGGACAGGAAAGGTAAAACAGTAAACATATTTAAGAACAATGTTCCTGGAGTTGACTGGACATAAAGCCTTCTTAACAGGCATAAACATTCGTTTGGTCAAAGACTGGCCACCAATATAAAGCGAGCGAGGGCAGCAGTATCAAGAGAAACTCTAGGAGTATTTTATGATAACTTGGAAAACACAATAAAAAACCTACCAAGTTCCAACATATTTAATTACGATGAGTCAAATCTATCTGATTACCCTGGAAAGAAACGAGGAGTATACAGACGTGGAGTAAAATATCCTGAGAAGGTTATGTATGAATCACTCCAAGAGCTGTACAACAGTCATTATATGTGGTTTGGCTGACGGTAACTTGTTACCTCCCTACGTGGTATTCAAGAGCCTTCACCTTTCTGACTCGTGGAAAGATAATGGTCCGCGAGGATATCCATGTTGCAGCTTGGGCACAAGATTTAATAGAACGGCAAGCGGATGGATGGATGGCGCTACGTTTCGCGATTGATTTAAAAGTTGTTTTCTTCCACACGCCAAACGTTTAGAGGGCCGAAAGGCTATAATCGGTGACAATCTATCATCACATATAGACGATGATGTATTAAACCTATGTGCAGCAAATGATATTGACTTTATTTGTTTGGTACCAAATTCCACTCACCTTTGTCAGCCACTAGATGTTGGGTTTTTAGGCCAATGAAGGAAGCTTGGCGTGCTACACTTTCTGAATGGAAATTACAAAATATACGAATAGCTACGGTTCCCAAAGCCACATTTGCGAGTCTTCTAAGAAAAACTTTAATTAGCATGGATGCAAAACCTGCACGACCTAGTAATCACCCGAGCGAAGAGACTGGAAACATGCCCTCAGCAATAAAACGTAACTTGATAAATTCACTTCGTTCTTCTGGTATTTATCCGTTAGATCGTCAACAAGTCTTCAAAAGATTACCACATGAATTCGAAGAAGAAGATCCAGCAGTTGAAGTCGAAAGTGCTCTAACGACTTTGTTAAAAGAGCAAAGATTTGGTGAGTCTAGTCGGCCACAGAGAAAAAAAAGCGACTTGATGTTGCACCTGGATGTATTATATCAACGGCTACCGTAGCACTAAATGAGGCGATCGATAATTATGACAGTGATGATGAAAGCATTAATCTAATACATTCTACGTCAGCACAAAATAAAGGAGATCAGGCAACTGAAGCATATATGTCCGACACCGAACTAGAACTCAATGAAAAACCACCCGCAATAAATTTTAAAGTTGGTCAGTATGTTTTGGCAAAGTTTTCTTCGCTACGAGGTAAAAAACATACAAATATATGTGTAAGATAATAAAGTCGATCCAGAAATTGTCGTCGTTGGGATGAAATCGATTGGAAAAGATCGAACAAAATTTAAACTTATTGCAAACGAATCCGTCATCAGGAGCGAAGACATAATTCAAATACAGAAAAATCCGTTAAAGGAATTTGACTCGGATCTGAATGAATATTATAAATTTGATACTGACATTCCAGTTGTTGAAGTTTAAATTTTTCTTTTTTTTTTATTTGTTATTTATATTTTAATATAAAAGAATAGTTCCTTTTTGTTTCTACTAGTTTTAATGCCTTTTTCTTAGCTTTGTTAATGTACAAGAATTTAAATCTTTTAATTTAAATATATTTTCTAGTAAAAATATTGTTTTTGTTTGATCAATGTTTCCTCACTTAATACATTTGGTTGTAGGAACTAAAATATAAGCCACAAACCTGTTTTTTATATTTTATTTCTTATTTTGATGGGGCTACTTTCATATTTCGTGTAAAACACAAGGCCGATCAAAGTATCCCCAAAGTCAGTGTATCTTTGATCACACCATTTTTATTTTATTTCTCAGAAAATATTCAATTTTTAGATTTCATATTCTCAGGATACATTTACAAAGTAAAACCGATTATTTGTCATTTTTTATATATTTGTAGAGGTAATAAAAATAAGGTTATTCAGACTTTAAAATTAAAATTGATCAAAGTATCCCCATGTTACGGTATAGAGAAAGAAAATAATAGAAGTTTGCCATTCCTAGACCTCCTACTAAAAAGAACAGTAGATAACAAAATCCAGTTTGATATTTACAGGAAACCTTCTACTACCGACAACATCATACAATGGCACTCCAACTACCCATACTCACACAAGTTTGCTGCCTTCAACTCACTGTTCTATAGAATGTTCAAGCTACCTCTTTCTAAAGAATTATTTTATAAAGAGCTCAATATTATCAAACAACTAGCAGTAAATAACGGGTTTTCATTAGACACAATAAATAAAATTTACTTCAAATTCTTAAATAAATATAAGCTCTCTTACCATCTAATACATCCAAAATCAATAATAAAAACTCCAACTTTTAGATCACTTACTTTTTTGGACCAATATCTCTTCAGTTAGTTAACTTTTTTAAAAATTTTAATTTATCTATAGCATTTAAAACTGCAAACACTTTAAAAAGACACCTAATAAACACAAAGGAAAAAAGTGAGAGTCTATTAAAATCGGAAGTTTATTTACTTAATTGTGATTCATGCCCAGTCGTTTATGTGGGCCAGACCGGTAGAAGAATCTCCACCAGAGTTAAGGAACATCTGAGCCTTTTTAATTCTTACATAAATACCGAAATCACAGAGACCAAGTCAGCCTTTGCTAATCAGCTTTTAGAATCTGGTCATGGCAATAACATCTCTATTTCTGGTAACGTTACGCTACTACACGAATGCCCTAAGAGTAAAAAGCTAGACCTTTTGGAAAAATTAGAGATATCCCGAGCCAGGAAAAGCCCTGTTCAGATTTGTGTAAACGATAATTTTAGTTTTGAACCGAACCTTATATTTAATAATCTTAATACGAACAACTAATACGATACAGTATATGCTTATCTTAGAACCCGCACGGTCTAGTGGTCAAACGCTCTGGCCATAACCTGGAAGTACACGGTTCGAGAACTGCCACCGGATCTCGAATTTTTTAAATATTTTTATTTTTATTGCCTTTAAGATTCTTAACCTCATTTTAATGTTGTTTGTATAAAATGTAACGTGTTTCTCCTGTATATAATTTTAAATTTTTTGACGTATTTCCACTGTATTTTACCTATTATTTTATTCTTGTGATATTGTTTTTAATTGGCTTTTGGTTTGTGAAAGGTAAATATTGGAGTTTTTTAACATTTCTTAACATTTTGTGCATGAAACATTTTAAGGTTACCTATGGTATAGAAATATTTTAATAAATAAGAACCATTTCAGGTCTGATGATGCTCACACTGAGCGAAACACGTGTAACCAAAGAGTTGTAATATAACGATTTTAAACTGTGAGGCTTTGACATTGATATTTACTCCTTTCCTTTAAACAATCAAGCCTCTTTGAGAAAAATGGATGATTACTTTGATAAACTATTGAAAATAATTATTTACCTGTATTTTGTTAAAAATGATTCGGGAAATAATGCACAAATAACAGTCGACTTGCCGGTACATAAACTATCTGGGAGCACGACAGATTATATCTATCTTACTCTTAAGTCGTGGTTTTTGCCTATGCGTACTCTTAGCAGCCGCGCACTCTTAGCCGTCTTTACCCTATGCATAATTGTCCAGGAGTTATTTTTTTTAGAGAGATGAAGTATGACGTAATGAACCTAAGAACACAAAATACTTACAAATTAGGCGACCGAAAGTGCCGTCATTTAACAAAAAACCGTTTAGCCCTGTATCTCCGTAACCATGCACTTGTGGCCCATTTTAATGTTGTTTGTATAAAATGTAACGTGTTTCTCCTGTATATAATTTTAAATTTTTTGACGTTTTTCCACTGTATTTTACCTATTATTTTATTCTTGTAATATTGTTTTTAATTGCCATATTTTAAAAATACAGTTCGGTTAAGAGTGCGCACGCCGTTGTCGGATAAGAGTACGCGCGTACTCTTAGACGGTGCGCACTCTTACCAGATGTCTACTTTTATAAAGGTTAAAATATTTTTAGTTTGAAATTTCGTTATAATCGCATGTAAAATGGGAAAGTATACCAGAAAAACAGACAGAAAACTTATACTTACCGAAGAAAATCTTAAAATTGCTTTGCAAAGGATTGCGAATGGGGAAAGCAAACGTCGAGTAGCTGAATCTATGGGTACGAAGGAATCTACGCTTCGTAAAAGATTGAAGGCGGTAAGTACACAGACAGAAGTTTGGTTTTAAAAGAATACTGGAGCAGAAAATGTTCTTTTATTTTCGGGATCTGTCCCGCAAATCCTTGGTCGATTCAATCGAGTTTTCACGAATGAAATGGAAATTGAACTGGCAAATCACTATCGAGATTTAGATTCAAGGTTTTACGGGTTAGGTACAAAGAGTCTTCGATCTCTTGCCTTTCAGTTCGCACAGTTAAATGGTCTAGCACATAGATTCAATAAAAACAAAAAAATGGCAGGAAAGGATTGGATCTACTCATTTTGTAAAAGACAGAATCTTTCCTTACGTGCTCCTGAAAAATGTAGTCTAGGTAGAGCCATGGGGTTCAATAGGATTCAGGTTGAGCAATTTTTTAAAAACCTTAAAAAGATAATGACTGAAAAACGAATTCTACCACATCGTATGTTCAATATGGACGAGTCGGGATTGTCGACTATTCCCAATAAAATACCCAAAGTATTTGCACAGAAAGGGAAAAAACTGGTCGGTAAGGTTGTATCAGGAGAAAGAGGCCAAACGATAACCATCGTTTGCTGCATGTCACCAACAGGAATTTTTGTTCACCCAGCAATGATTTTTCCTCGAAAACGTATGAAACCTGAGTTGTTTTATGCAGCACCACATGGGACTCTTCCACTGATTTCTGACTCTGGATATATGAATTCCGAAATATTCATAGATTGGTTGAAACATTTTCAGGCATTTGTCAAATCATGTGAAGATAATCCCACACTTTTAATCCTCGACAATCACATATCACATCGTTCTTTATCCGCAATTCTTTATTGTAGAGAACATCACATAACGCTACTTTCATTGCCACCACATGCCAGTCACACGATGCAACCCCTGGATCGCAGTTTTTTGGTCCCCTTAAAACAGCGTATTCTAACGAAGTAGACAAGTGGATGACAAATAACGCAGGATTAACAGTAAACCAAACGCATGTTGCTCAGCTTTTTGATGCAGCATACTCTAAAGTAGCTACCATTCCAGTGGCTAAAAATGGATTCAGAAAAACGGGAATTTTTCCGATGATGGCATTTTCAGCGACGAGGATTTTAGACCATCGGAAGTTACCGACAAACCGCTAAATGTACCAAACGATGAACATAATTCCGATAGCGATAATGAGCCTTTGGTTTTAACCGCAGAAAAATTAAAGATAACCAAGACTACCAAGAGCCATTTACCAGCAATATCGAAATCCATAAAACACCTCCGAGTACACCGATAAAAAATAGTTCATCTACAAAATTTATATCACCTTCACAGATCCATCCACTTCCTAAAGCTCCAGTCAAAAATGAAACACGGAAAAGACGTGCACAAAAATCAGAAATTATGACAAGTTCTCCTTTTAAAAACGCCCTGCTTGATAAAGAACCGTCTACGTCTCAAGCGAAAGCATGTGTGAAAAAGAAAGTCTTGCAACTCTCCAAAAATATAAATTCTAATAAAAAAGGAAAACAAAAAACGAAGATAACCGAAGTATGTTGCCCCAGTTGCAGTATTGCTGAGAATGGAGATGACTGGATTTTGTGTTCTCAGTGTGACGTATGGTGGCATGAACACTGCTCCAGTTATGACAATGAAGGGATTTTTACTTGTGATTTTTGTGCGGTCCAAATGTAATGCGTCTTCTTACCCGCAAACCAAGCGCGCTCTTACCTAACCCGCTGGTTAAAAGCGCGCATTTGTAGTTTTTTTTTGAGTTTTTATTTTTTCCTCATAACAAAGAATAGTGTTTAGCTTTTGTTACAGAAAATGATAGTATATATGTTACCTTTATTGATTTCATGCTTATAGAGTTTTTGTGTTCAGTTAATTATTTTTAATAAATAATATTTTATTAACTGCGTACTCTTACCCGAACTTCCCCTACTGGTTAAGACTAGCTCGTTCCCCATTGCCTGTACTAATATAGAACCACACAAAATGTAGTGTAGCAAGTCCGATACTTCTACTTTTAGATAATCATGGAACTCATATGTGCGTCGATGCTATTAATTATGCTTAACATAATGAAATAGGTATGTTATCTTTTCCGTACCACTGTACTCATACAGAATGCAACTTTTATAAAGGTCCGTTTATGGGCCATTAAAGCAAAGTGTCATAAACAATCCAGGAAAGCCTGTAACCATTTATGACATAGCCAAATTACCGTCTAAACCGTTTCTGCAAAGTTTTACACCAAAAATATTATAAGCTATCTTTCTAGCACCGAAGCATATGCCCCATATCGTCTAGCTCCTGTAATTAAACCAGGGATATCACCCGACATTCACAAAATATGTAAGGCCTCAACCTCCACAATAGAAAAAGTTTTGTGCAGAATCTATAAAGAAAAAAGTAAGGTAACAATAGTGCAAGACGTATTAAACGAAATTTTTGATACTGTTACAAGACCAAAAATAAACATTATTTCAGTACTAAATATCAAACCTGTAAACAAAACACTATAATCAAGTCGTTAAATCGAATAAAAGATCTAGATTAGGTAAGTCGAGAATATATACAAACACACCTCAAAAAATCAAAGTTGAAGAATTAGAAGAAAACAAATAAATTATTTTGAAAAAAAAAAGAACAGAAAGAAATATTAAAATTGATAACAACAGTTAGAGTTGTAATAATATCTATACTTAACCAAATCCGCCCGAATGTGCCTCACTCTATCCTACTCAAACAAAGACGGATATTTAGTTTATGTGCATCGACGCATTAAAATATTAATAAATCAAGAAATCAAAATATGAAGCTGCAAACTCTTTATTAGAAATAATTGTATGTGCGCAAAAATATGTTTTTTAAAATTTAATATCCATATCTCAACCTAATAACAAGAAATCCAAATTCATGGTTTTCAAATTCACACAACACACTAAATTATTTATAAAATGCGTTAAAATAAATTAGGCAAGAATAAGGCTACAACTCAAAGTATTGACCGTTTTTTCCATACACTTTTGATACTTCAAGGAATTGAAGCATTTTTTTACTAAATGTATTTTTTATTTATTTTCTACTTATTACCGTTTTTTAAGCCTAACTCTGTGATCGCAACTTATGCAGATAGAAAGCCTATGCTTAACTACCAGGGTATCGCGTTATTAAAAGTGTAACCCATCTTGTTCCCTGTTCCGTCAACGTTACCCAAGCATTAAAACATGTAGTTTTTGCATTCCACAGCACCTTTTAAATAACGCGGCAGTACTACCACGGACGATATTTTTAAATAACCTAAAAACATTTCTGTAAGATATTTTTAAATATCTGTATTTTAAGTTTTAATTTTTTAAACATTTTTTGGTCGGCTTTTTTAAAACTTTCTTATGCAAGATTTGTTATAAGTGTAAAGAATACCGTTTTTATACTTATTATGCGTAATTAAGTATTCCAGTTGTAGTACTACATTGGTTTTTGTACGTTAGTAAAAAGCGGTAGTGCCACCACGGACGTTATTTTCTAAATAACTACTACCTAAAAATCTCTACGGCCAAGGACGGAACCGGCGACTTCTGGCTTACGAGATCAAAGCTCTGTTCACTACGCCACCAAAGTGACGTGTTTTTTTGACAATTAATCGGACTAAAACACTGAAAATAAATATAGTTAAAAAACAAAAAACACGCTTTCATAGCATATCAAAGTAAAAAGTAAATAGTATATTAATAATATAATATATAACTAGGGTGAGAGGTAACCTATTATTTACCGAGTATTTTTATAATATGCGAGGTAAATAATAGCTTTTACCCGAGGTATATATAGATTTTTTACTGCCAACATTGATATTATTACCAATTTTATTTTTGTCATTGTTAATTTTCTAAAATTTGACATGTGTCAAATTTTGATTTGAGAATAATCC
>JACEGR010012426.1:0-11619 GCA_014170235.1 Listronotus bonariensis | reverse complement strand
GTCGGTCAAAATGACCGAATCTCTGTGGTTAAGGGTTAAAGGTTCAAAAGTGTCCGACAAGGGCACTTTATTTTACTCGCCAACATCTCAAAAATGTGGTTAATGCGGTGTGGTTAGTGTTGTCACATGTCCATATGATTAAAAATGTTTACTGATTCATTTATAAAGCTGTCAAGTATTATTTATGCAAAAAAGTATGTATTTTTATACATCTAGCTATACTTTGTTTTCAATTCGATTTTACATTGAATTGAATAAACGTAGTCAGCTTTAATCCCAACCCATCTTTCGTTGCTCTAATATTATTGATTACGCTTCCAGCCACGGAAAAATAAACACTTGCCGAACTACAAAGTGAGACGCTGACGGCTGACAGTTCAAATTATTGGTAGTTTACTTGTCAAGATTGTTTGCGATGTCAGCTTCAATCAGAAGCCGATGTAAACAATCGTCTGCGATGCTGTGTTCCAGTATTACGTAACTTGTGGTTATTTTATAATTAAGATTGCATAATTCGGTTTATCTCCCAAAATATGCAGTGAATACCTGAGGTCCACCCCCATTCTAAATTTCAATTCGTATTGTAATACCTATAAGCAAAGTTCGGCATTTTCGACCTATTAATGATAACCTTACATTATTAAATTGTCAACTGGACAAACTTTTAATTTTTTTATTTATCGAAATGGTGGTGGTACCTCATTTATATACCTAAAACATCCTCCAATTTTCAAACCTTTTGGTTTAGAACTTTTTAAATAAAATCCAATATTATTTTTAGCTCTGCCAAAAATAATAATCTCATTACTTTATTTTTAAAGATTAAGTCATTACTTTATTCAATTCTGAGCTAAGGATATTTTCTGACAGTTTTAATGCAGATTTTAAAAATCAGTTAATAATAGTGCCTGGGCCAGTAATGAAATAAACTTCATAATAAGAACCCTTTTAAAGCCTTTTAGGAGGATTTCTTTTGACGTGTACCACGAATATTCGTACCGCCATATATGGAAGTAGCGCTTTCACCCAGCCTGACAATGTCAAATAATTCGGGTGTCGAACTAGACGAACGCGTTACTTTTTTACATGCAATTATTAAACATTGTGCCAAAAATCGTAAGAATTACAGTCACGAAACCAGCCCAGTCTGATACCCAAAACATGTGTTTTGAGCCTTATGGTTTCTTGACTTCAACCCTTACCATTTCTGGTACAATATTTAAAAATTGCATGTTAAACATTGTGGTTAACTTGTCCGACAAAAAAGTGACGCGATCGCTCAGTCCGACACCCGAAACATGTCAAAAATGATAGTCAGGATTAAAGCACCGCTTCCATATATCGCGGTATGAATATTCGTGGTAGACTTGTCAAAAGGAACCCCATAAAAAGGTTTTACAAGGCACTTTAATCCAGTGTACTCGGGTTGCTAGACGTACATAGATAAAACAGATTAAGATTGTTGAATTCTTAGACTGACATATTGTGGAATTGCTAGACGAAGAGATGACTGGGTTCCTAAACGTGACCTCATTATAAACAGGTAAAAACCCAACATCACAAATTTTAATGAAGTATCCCTCATACGGTCAATAGCTGAGATATTATAACATAAAATATGGTATCGGTGTTTTGTTACTTGATATTACCACAGTTTAATTGATTATTAATTAACTCTGATTTTACTCGAATATTTTCTACGAAGACAGAGTATAGTGGTTCTTAGTAATGAGGAGCTTCAGTTCAAAACGCAGTTTTTGATAAATCACAATTTTAAGAGTATCTTATAATTTTTACTCCGCATTTTATTATTTATGCTCAAAAAGTTTTGTAATCAAAATATATTATGTTAAAAATATGTAAATAATCCGTATTTAAAGAAAAATTAAATATATAAGTAGAAAACGTAAGGTAAAAATTGTGAGGTATTCTAAAAATTGTGTTTTATTAAAAACTGCGTTTTGATTTAAAGCTCCTGAAATCATTTTTTTTAAATTCCTTAATTAAACCTGAGACTACTACACACTCCTATAAATACACTTAAGAATTGTGTCAAGCCTTTTTTTCGTTAATCCATGTAGAATCAGACCATGCAGATACTAAAAAAAATACCACGGTCGGATCATGCAAAAGTCACTTCCTTATTAAAATAAACGGGTTTTAACAGCAAAATAAACAAAACAGAAAAACTGGTATATTGGCATTTGTTTTTTACTGTCTAGAAACTCAACAATGTTTTTCTAGCAACTTATGCATCTTAGTCTAGCAACTCAACAATCCCAAATTCGTAATTTTGTTATTATATTATCACCGTCTAGCAACTCGAGTACACCCCCTTTTCACATTAAGCCAGTTATGACGGACAGAGTGATAAAAAACTATACGAAGCCTTTGAGTTTGCCGACTTTCCGCGTTCTCTACGTATGAAAGGTCTCACAGACTCCATTACACTTCGATAGCGTTGGTCCGTCGCCCGTATTTCCGTCTTCCGCTAATATGAAAAGGCAGTATAGGTAAAAAAGTGTGTCATAAACAGGGTTTGCAATAACAAAGAAAGCGATAATATAAGTTTTTACATGAAATGAACTGAACCAAAATTTCTTAAAATTAAAGAATGTTTTAAGTATAAAAATAACTTTTAAAAGGACACAAGTATTTTTCTGGGTGTGTAAAAATTCATGTTAAAAAAAACTATCAAAGTTTTACTGGTTTTTGTATATGGTCAATTGATATATTTTTATATTTACTAAAGACTAATAACTAGAAATATTCGAAATTGGGAACTTAACCATGTATGTCATGTAGAATCGGTGGCAAACCGACATAAACAGTATTTTATGTGTTTTGCAGACTCAAAGGCTTTACAAGATTTTTAACGATGTTTGACGAAAGATTTGAAAATATGCCACGACGGTAATGAAGGATGTGTTTGCTTATTTTCAAGAGATTTATCGCAGGGCGAAGAGATGAAAGAATGTGTTTTAGATTAAAGAATAATAATTGAAAAAAGTTGATTCTTGATGAAATGTCAGGTTAGGTGATGATGGAAATGCTTGGTCATAAATCTTGTCGAAAGAATATAGGGGGTAAAAATAGATTTTATATTGATTTAAAATGTTTAAGCTGTTTGATCTGCATTGATACTGCTGTTACTAGCATTAAAAACAATAATTAGTATTCAATCACCAGACTGATGTTGTGTTAAGAATGACATGACGCGATGACACCATATTTACCCGACTTGAGTTTTTCGAACTTCTTTTACGGCTTACACTGTTTATTATTTAGTAGTAATTTTAACATTAAACACAACGCGCCGTCAATGAAATACGCCAAAATTGTGTTAAATATCACTTATTGGGTTGGTGTTAATTTAACACAGTTTGATGGTGCTATCTTATCTAGGCCTGGAATGGATTTACCACTGATTAAAATTCTTGCGATATTACACTTGGTGTATTTTAATAGTCAAAAGATTTAAGTGTAATTCCATAAAAGTGTTAATTTTTGTCACCTTGATACATATTTTTTTTGGTACACATGGGACATATGCTTTATCAAGACGCTAAACTGATTTTTTCTGTCACCACTTGCACAAGGTGCAATATTAGAAATTGTGGTTAAAATACTAAATGTACTGGAACATTTAAACAGATAGATAAAAGACAAAAATAGTTCAGGATACCTATTTAGTAATATAGACTAGAAGAAGGTATTCAAATCCTGAAATGTATGATGGAAAATGTGTCAAAGGTGAATTCATTTTGCTAAATATGTTGGTCAGGACTACTCCCTGACTGCCCATAACCGATGACTCTGTAATCGTGCGTAGTGGAATATATTCAGCAATAGCCTTTGACACATTTTCAATCATACATTGCAGGATTGGCAGGGGCGGTCATTACAACTTTCCGAGAGGGAGGCCATATCATTATTAAATGCCCATATTTGCAATGAGTTGTGTTTACGTAAAAGGGTCATTTCATATCAAGTCAATGGTTTGGCAGGTACCATCCCCGATTTTCATGATTTTTGGCACGTGTATTCTACCCATAAAAAGATAAAAATCCAAAATTTTAATTTTTTCTAACCAGTCGTTTCTTCTTTTTTTTAATTTTGTAAACATACCTGGACTGGTGGGAAAGTTATGATAAAAAAGGCATTTTTTTCTTAAAATTTCAATACCCTGTATCTTAGAAACTAAGCATTTTTGAACATAATTTTATTTGAAAAATGTTCTTATTTTCTTGCATTCTATACTGTGTTAAGAAGAAAAAACCAACTTAAAAATTACCCTGTATATCTATGTGTAATGACACTGTTTTAAAACTGGATTTTGGATCTCTTTTATGGGTAGAATAAGTGTACAAAAATTAGTTAAATCGGAGAACATGAAAACCAAAGTCATTTCTTTTTTGGTTGATTTGATATGAAATCACCCAAAAAGCATTAATCAGTTACAAAAAATGTGGCATAAAAAGGAGGTCCATGGCCCCCGGGGGCGCCGAGAAAAAGTATGTGAGGTGGTAAAAACAAAAATTTTGGCGCCCCTAGCAAGAAAAATTTTTAAGAGCAAAAGAGCAGCGGACCAGTCCTGGGGTAGGGGGGCATATCATCATTTAATATAGCATGGCATGGCCCCCATCCTATACTGCCTCTGCCCATGGCCCCCTTATTACCGCGCCTGAGAATTGGAATAGCTTCCTGGGTTATCTTCCTATTTAGTATTTAATATACCATTTATCTTTGTACAAAAAAATATTAAAACATACCAATACATGTAAAAAATATTTAACCGTAGTACAGATAAAACCCTTATACATTATTTGATTAATCATACCCTCCATGGCCACCGAAATGATCAATTTATCTCAGACACTTCCTCTATCATCAACTTCTTATTATTGATGACCCCATCGCAAAATGACAGCGGAATCGTCCATCTTCTTTCTGACATCTGACGGGGAGTTTTGGCTCCTAATGATTCCGCTTTCAAATATGCTTTTTGTTGTCGAACATTAATCTTATTCTCGGTTACCGACGTCAGAAGGTTGTTCCAGATTAGAGTGCGTCGGGGAAGTGAAAAATAATGGAAATTAGTTCGCTCAGTTACCGATAATATGGAGTTTCTGACGGATTTTTAAGCGTTTTGTTAAAGTTTTGATTTTCATGTACAAAAAAATGTGTAAAAACCAACAGAATTATGTTACAAATCCACACAATATTGTTTAAAATAGAGACACCTACCACTATTTATGGTTGTTTGAAAGAAAATTCTATTCTGCTTTTTTTTAGCATACAGCACTTTTACACACTTTTTACAAGAGTAAGCGATTTATTCGCGAAAAAATCCCACCAAAAATTTAACCCAAGTTTTTAAAGTTCAAAAACTTTAAGTTTGTAAAATTAAATAATTAGATACTGGTTGTTAAAAAAAAACAACTAAATAATCACATGAAAAAATATGTTGTGTCTTTACCGGTGGTAACAAATACCTCATAGTTTTTAAAACGAGAGCTGTAATAAAAGCACAGACAGAAACTTTTAGGCAAATATGTTAGATAACCAAACCAAGCCGCCGCCTCATCGTGTTGCCATATACAGGGTGTACCAACTTTATTTTAACACGAAATATCTTTGCCCCTGTACAAGATACATAAATAAACTTAACACAAAAAATGTTTGTTGGGGGCATTTCTTTTATTGACAGTATTTGTTAATATAAAAGGTGTCTCGTGTGAATTTTAACTTTTTGTTAAATTTTACATTAAAAGGTAACTAGTAGAGGAAAGTGGCCAAATATGGAATAGTATCCCTAATATGAAATACCGGCAATTCTCTAAAACGGAAACTCACAGTACCTCGTAGAAGTGATAACCAGCCAGTAGTGCAAGCCCTTTAGTCGCTGTAGAACCGTTTTGTTTTATCGCTTTCTCATAACTTTTGAAGGTCTTTAAAAACCTTTTTTTCCTACAAAAAGTGCACAAAATACTGTTTTTAAACCTTTTAGAGATAGCTCTGATTCAGATGTTCTGTTTTAGGTTTTAACGGTATTTTATTGTATCTATTACTTTCATAAAGATAAAAATATAAAAATTAGTATAAAGTTGTCGAAAATCCAAATATGGGCAGAGCATAGTAACCAATTATGGACTATTTCATAATTGGGTTTCTTGATTATTTAAAAAGCTTCTAATAGAGAAAGATCAAGATTATTTAAAAAGCTTCTAATAGAGAAAGATCAAGTCAAAAAGGCTGTTTGCCTCATAAATGATCCTTTACTTACAGAGAGGCTCCTATCTCTCGCTCATTGTCGGCCTGTGGGAGATTTATCGCTTTTTTATGGGTACTTTTATGGCTTCTGCTCTAAGAAATTGTCCAGTATATTTTCACTTACGGTTCCCAATAGAGAAATTAGTGGTGGCGCATCCCTATGCGGTCCAACTGGAGAGCCGCCGAACTTCCCATTTTACTCGTTCGTTAATCCCTAGAGCTTTTAGATTGTAATACCTGCTGCCCTTTTCTTTTCGAATAATGCTTTTGGAAAAATATGGAAGGCATTGGGCCCTATGTGTGGGCTCTGGGCACATAATAATTGCCCTGGACCATAGTCTGACGCCTGGATCTGTGATTTTTTCAAATTATTTTTCTTTCTTTCTATGTTATACTAACGTTTCTAAAGAGTTTCTTGTTAGTTAAGTTTAACTTTTAGTGGTGTTAGTATATTATTTCATATTTGGGGTATGTACCTATTCCATACTTTAGCTACCTTTATAAAAAAATTTAATCCTAATTAAAATTAATAAATGTCACTAAAAATTTTACAAAATAAAGGACAAATATATTATTGGTAATAATGACTACAATTTTTTTATTATTATAGTGTTTATGCAAATTATGTGTAAAAAACAAAATGGTATTTCATATTTGGTAATTTTCCTCTAACTATTAGTAACCTACTTTACAATGAAAATTCTGTTTTCGAGACACCTTGTATAATAACTAATACTGTCAATAAAATAAGTGTATTTAAATAAACAATTTTTTCTTTTAAGTTTATTTTTGTATCATCTACAGGGGCGAAGATATTTCGTGTATAAATAGAGTTTGTTACACTCTGTGTTATTCCACATTTAACGCCTTTCATGGCGTTACAGACCACCGGTGTGGATTCTCGATAATTTAGCCTCATTGTCTTGTGCCTGTACGAGGACAACCCAATAGGAACTTAGCAGGTTTTGTATAAGTACTTATAGTTAGCTTCATAAAAAATATCTACAACTGTTAAAGTACAAAATTTAAATTGACATATTTTAAAAAGTGAAAAGATTGGCTTACGAGTTTTAAGTGAAATACCAGCTACGTGCACATGCAATTAAGCTTTCTATTTCCCGGAACGCCACTGTTTTTCGTGTTTAAGTGATCCATCTATCTCGTCACTCGTAAGCCAGTCGAGCAGGCAGACGCGTCATTAGGACGTGAATTTATGTCATCCATCATCTTTCCGCACCCTTTCTCTGCTGACTCCATTTGTTTGCCTCGTCAGGCGCTGCTTCCAGGGTAATTAGCCGCTATCTTGTTACCTCATTATCTCATTTGGAATATCAATTTGGAGCTCTCTTGGATGTTTACAATTTACGTCTGTATCGTAAGTAAAGTTAACGTTAAATCGTTAAAAAAAATCAGTCTATATACTTTGTAAACCGTATATAGTATATTTCCTAACTTGTGCTAAAGTGCCACTTTTCCTCACGCGACTAAAGATCAAGCAGTCAAGTGCGGAAAAGACAGTTTGGGCATGTGTTAGGAATGCTATTTCTTCTACGATTGTAAGGAAAACATAAGAACTAAAATTTTAGTTATTTTTTTGTTTATTTTTACACAATGCTTATGAATATTCTACCATAACAAATAAAAATTTTCTTTTACTCAATATTTGGTTTAAAGTTTTTGTACGTTTCCGCACTAGTGCAGAAAAGTACTGCGGAAAAGTGAACTTATTCGCACGCAAATAGAAAAATAATGTACATTACTTATCTTAAGTCAGAACCTCCCGTCTAACTTTTGAATTATTTGGTATTTTTTATGGAAATTTAAGGACTTTAGTAAGACAACATTAACCAGATTTTGGGCAAAAATTGACAGATATAAATGTCAAACTGAGAGTTGGGCGCCATTCTACAAAAATAAATTAAAACGGGGGTCTTGTGGCACATCATTTTAAAGCTCCTGACGAGTACTTTATAACCCTAAAATATAATATCAATACCTTTATCTACCACAAAATGGCAGTACTTTGAAAATTACCTGAATACCCGATTTGAATGGCCATATTCCCAAAACTAATAGAGTTAGATATACCTAATGTGGTATTTTCCTAAAGGCGTTTTAGATATCTTTTTAATGGTGATATAATACACAGGGTGCGTCATTAAAAAATCTATACTTTTTGTCCTACCTTGTATATTGTCACCAATATAACCATTAAATAAATCCTTAAAAGAGCTTTAGGAAAATACCACAATAAGTGTATCTAACTTTCTAACTTTATTAGATTCGGAAATATGGCCATCCAAATGAGGTATTTAGGTGATTCTCAAAGTACCGCTATTTTGTAGTAGGTAAACGACCGACTCAGAAGCTTTAAAATGACGTGCCACAGAACCCCATTTCCCATTTAAGTTTTTTTTTTAATGGCGCCAGCTGACAGCTTGACATTTAAATTTGTCATTTCTTGTCCTAAATTTTGTTTATGTTGTCTTACTAAACCTCAATTTTTATGGAAAAACACCTACCAATTCAAAAGTTATGAGGAGGGTCCCGAGTTTAGACAAGCACTGTATATTATCTTTATTGTCTATGTGTAGTAACATTTTGAAGTACAGTTAAATTTCGTAAAAGTAAACATAATATTATTCCAAAATGCTTGTTTTCTTTTTATTTATTGGAAAAACGTTTTGAAGCTTTAGATCCCTAATATACCTGTTTAAAAAATGTCTTAGTTTCTTATTCCAGACTTTTAAATTTTTACATTTAATCAAACAACATTGAAAAATTACTGTGAAAAACATATCTAATCAGTTCCTTTATCATTCGCACATCATAGCAGTGCAATATGCGTAATAAATTTTACGATTTCTCAGTACCTAATCTTAGGTTGTGAAAATTGTATTTAGGAAACTTATTTTTCTATGCAACTATTTTCTACGACCAATACTTCCTAAGTTATGAGCGATTTTTATGGGAACAAATACGTACTTTCATTATTTTTTAACTCATCAACTAACTCAATTTTTCGGAAATTCAGAGAGTTTCCAGCAAATGTACGCATTCCACCTTACAGTTACATATACAGTGGTGTGCATAAAAATAGCAGTGGTAACCAAGCTTATTAAAACTCCATTAGATTTTAGGCTGGCCCGCGCAATCGCCAGATCTAAATCCTATCAAAAATCTTTGAAAGCACTTAATCAACTAACTCAATTTTTCCGAAATTCAGAGAGTTTTCAGCAAATGTACGTATTCCACCTTACAGCTACATATACAGTGGTGTGCATAAAAATAGCATTGGTAACCAAGCTTATTAAAACTCCATTAGATTTTAGGCTGGCCCGCGCAATCGCCAGATCTAAATCCTATCGAAAATCTTTGAAAGCACTTACAGAAAGCTGTTCAAGCTGCTAAACCAAGCAATGCCAATAAATTGTGGGAAATTTGCCAAACAGCATGGCAATCTATTCCTCTTGCCACATGTCAAAAACTAGTTAAATCCATGCTCGGGAAGATACCACGCAGTGATTAACAAAGGCCAAGCTACAAAGTACTGACCTTATGGGACGGTTTCCTTTTAGTAGGATGTCTTTGTACAACATTTTTATATTTCAATGCTATTTATTACACATCAAATGTTTAAAGAATAACCATTTTATTTCTATATATTCAATAATCTAACTTTTTTCACTAAATAGAAAATGCTAATAATAAATGATTTAACGAATATCATATTGTTGTTTTGATTTTTTGAATATTAACCGAATATAAAATGGAAATATATAAAATTGAGAAATACTGCTATTTTTACTCACACCACTCAGGGGCGCAAGTAGGGGGGGCTAGGGGAGTTTAACCTCCCCAAGATGCCGATTAGCCGCCTCAATGTTATTGAGCATTTAAAGTACAAGGTGCCCTTAAAAGGTTTTAACAAAATGTAACCACACATTTCTTGGGGCAAAATTCAACGATCTAATCTAATTTACCTTAGACAAAAAGTGTATCGTTTGCGATACAGGTTGTTAAAGTTGCCGTTTTAAGTTAGTTATTTTTAAATATCTTTTTTATAATAAGAAAAATTTCCATAAAATTAGGTATTAGGGGCTTTTCCAGGGTAAAGAACATAAATGTGGATATAATTGTTTTAATTGTATTTCTTTTTGTTTGTACAATATATACCATTAAGTATGAAACAGTATGTCACGCAAATGGCAACCGCGGGAATTCGAGATATTCAGATTTTGATTACAGTCTCACATAAAGCCGGTTGAATTTTATTAATAGTCATTCTAATGTTATTCTTTAGATCCGTAGTTGTTAGTGGCTTATTGGCATATACCCTAGCTCTCAAATACCCCATAAATGAAAGTCGAGGGGCGTTAAATCATAAGATATTGGTGGTTACGACCAGTACGAACTTAAATTTCACTGGTGCACTTTGACAAAAACTTTTAACAACAAACTTTTAACAACTTGTACTTGCTTTGAAATCCCCATAATAATTTGGTAGAACTGACTGTAAATATGTGCAAAATATGATAACATTTTCGCAGAGTATTTGAACACAACACGCAGTTAAAGATAGGACATTCTTATTGGATAACCCTATATATTATAGCTTTACTGAAGAATTTCTATTCTACCATATTTTCTAAACCAAAAATATATACCTAGTAAATATCGCTATGAGCAACAGTTCTTAAGATATTACGGATTAAAGTTTCCATTTAAAGAATTTCTTTTGTATTCCTTCCCGCTTTATATAGGCCACCCGGATTTTTCTAAAAATAAATTCCATAAATTTACCCCAGTTAAAAGTTAACTCTTTGCGAAATACAGGGTGTTAAAGTAAACAATTAACTAGAATCATTGAAACCCTGTATCTTCTTAACGATTAACTTTTCGACTGAGATAAATGACATTCGAGTATTTTGAACCAAAGAATTTGTGGTAGCATGTAATACGGACCTGTCAGATGGCCTATTATAATATACCATGATAAAGAAAAGTTATGACATAAAAAAATCAGTTTACAACAAAAACTTAAAAAGTTTTCCTCCCCTTGGAAAACCCCTAAACCTAAATTTTGTACAAAAAAATGTAATAATCGTATAAAATAACTAAAATAAAATGGGAAGTTCGACACCCTGTACCTCGATAGCCATCAACTTTTTGTCTTAGGTAACTTATATTAGATTGTTGTATTTTGGCACAAGGAGTTTGTGGTAGCACTTCGTACAGACCTTTTAAAGACACCAGGCCCCCTATTTTCCATTTTGGGAGAAGTGAATCTTCCGCCACTCTTTTTCTCGGTGGTTAAATTCCGAATTCTTGAATACAGCGCAACGA
>JACEGR010012425.1:0-11625 GCA_014170235.1 Listronotus bonariensis | reverse complement strand
AGTGGTGTACTATTTTTTTCTTCAAAAAATACAATAAAAATCTTGTTTAATCGCTACTGGTAATTTTTTAAAACTTTTACAGTAAAAATATTTATTCGACTTTGTGCTGAAATCTTCGAGACACTGGCAACTAAAGATTTTGTCGTTTTTGTAACCATAGTAACGTTTTATTGTTAATAAAGGTATAAAAACGAAAGAATTTGTGACAGGGTCGGTATAATCATAAGGATTTATAAGTATTGCCAAAAGAAAACTATAAGTATTCGGATTTTATTATTATTTAGAAATAGGAAAATATTTTTTTTTGCAAATTTTTAGCTATTGCTGTTTAAAACTTTGCGTTTTTTTGGAAGAAAAAAGTTGGTTTGTTGTAAATTGGTGGTTTTAAAATTGTGTCAAGCGGCTAATAAGGCTCACTTAAGTAGGTCATAGCTTATAAAAGTCAATAAAAGAAAACTTGTATGCTGCTTGGGTAGCTACAGAACATACTAAGACCAGTGGCTTAAGAAAGTGCAAAACAAAGGAATATAAGTCTTACTTTTAAGAGCTATGTATTTCCGACTTTGAACTAAGCTTTAATAAAAAATGAGCATAGGAGAAAGGCAACTAATTATGATAGTTAGGGATCCCAAGTCACCAATAACAAGCTAATTTTTGGTGAGTAGCTTCATTTTAACAAGACGCCTAACTTTTTGCCTTACAACAATTATTTACTTAAAATGAACGGTTTCCGAGAAAAACGACTGTAAACAATAACGTAAGATTAAATAGAAATTTTGATTTTCAAAATTAACAAAGCAAGCCTTGGAAACAAACGCTTTGGTTTACATGGAAATAAGTAATAACATTGTGATATAAGTTTTGACAGATAATATTCTACGCGACATGCATTATTATTATGGTGTAGCCGGGGAAATGCGGTAAAAGCACAACATTTGTACCGAAAAGGATTTCAAATAGAAGGATACCACGATCGTATATGTTTAGTACTATCCATCAAAGTCTAGGAGAATTTGGATCATTTAAAATTAGTCCACGTGGTGTGGGCCGATCAAGAAGAACACGAACGGAACGTCGTGATTTGAATACGATGGAGGACAACCCTAATCTTAACGTAAGATCAATTGCGACACAGGAAAATATTCAAAAAGTTCAGTTCATAAACTTTTACAAGAGCAACTCCTACATTCATTTTATTATCAAAAGGTTCAAGGTCTAAACCCTAGATGTCACGTGGCTTAATTTAATTTTTGTAGGACTATTAGAAACCTTTATGATCGTAACCAAAACGTAACACGTTTTATTCTCTTCACCATGAAGATGAATTTGGACCAATGGTTTCATAAACCTTCATTATAAACAATATTGGTGCGACGAAAATCCTCATATAGTGAGTAGTTTTCCAAATAATTTTATCTTTAATGTGTGTGCCGATATTATAGACGATCATTTAATGGGGCCATATTATTTCCGCAAATGCTAAATGCTGAGGTGTATTTAATTTTTAAAGAAATAAGTTACCCAATCCACTAGATAATGTTCCTCTTCAAGTAAGCTGCTAGAAGATGGCGCATTTTAGTAGAGCAGTGAGAGAACATTTAAATCAAAATTTTCCTGAAAGATGGA
The DNA here is from genome assembly GCA_014170235.1 of Listronotus bonariensis. Classification (NCBI taxonomy): domain Eukaryota; kingdom Metazoa; phylum Arthropoda; class Insecta; order Coleoptera; family Curculionidae; genus Listronotus; species Listronotus bonariensis. Next base: position 9,999 of record JACEGR010012425.1, on the reverse strand, counting down.
TTAGACGCGGGGGTTTGTGCAATGGCCTCCGAGATCGCCAGATTTAAACACTATGGATTTTTTATTTTGGGGTTACCTGAAATCTTTAGTATACAAGGTTCCTGTAAACGGGGTTACCTGAAATCTCTAGTATACAAGGTTCCTGTAAACAACCGTGAATAGCTAGGACAACAAAATATTGGTAATTGAAAAATGATTAAACAGAAGAAAGGCATATTTCCTAGGATTCGCTGGAACTTCCAAAGAAGAATAAATTTATTTATTGAAATGGAAGGGCCACATTTCCATTTTTTTTATGAAAGTATTACTTTAAAATTAAATTGGGTGTGTTATTATAATTGGGTATTTTATTTAACAAATTACCCCTACATGACGTTTGTTTTTTTAGGTTCATACGGAGGGGAGGCAATGGGGGCAATTGCCTTTCCTCCCAGAAGTCTAAAAAGACCTCTTAAAGATGGTTTGTTTTCTGGAGGCGCCACCTTATTTACTTAACTGAAGACCTTTTTTTTATGCTTGACGCTTTTTTACCAAAAATCCATTTTTGGGTACAACCTTGTTTGTTTTTAAGGGTTGTATTGTTAATTTAAAACATAGAAATTTTTAATTTAACGTAGTTAAATGTTTAAAGTCGTCGGAAAATATTCACCTTAAATTTTAATTCTTCTAGTCTTTGATGGATAGTACTAAATATATGCGATCGTGGTATCCTTCTATTTGGAAATGCTTCTTTGTATGTACAAACGTTGTGCTTTTTTCCCCCAGGTGCACCACATTAATAATGCATGTTGCGTAATATTCATTTTATTTTCAATCTCAATGATTTTCAAATTTTTAAAATTGAAGAAAATATTATCTGCAGTGCCGTATTAACCATTAGGGCTGACTAGGCTACAGCCTAGAGCGGCATGAAAAAATAGACGCCAGACAGGGGAATAACAGGCGCTAGACAGGGAGTTTTTAAAACAGTTTAGGTCGGGTGGGGATTTTGGTGACTAATTTCTCTGTAAATAGGGTGCTTAAGAATAAGATAGGCGCGAAAAAGAGGGAATTATTTTTTATTTGCTCTTTAAAATTTTTTTTTTTTGGTGGAAAATAGGCGCTCTGAGAATTCTAGCCTAGGGCACCTCAAACAGTTAATACGGCCCTGATTACCTGTCAAAACCTATATCACAATGTATAACTTATTTCCATGTTAACCAAAGTGTTTGTTTTTAACGCTTGCTTTCTTAATTTTAAAAATCAGAGTTTCTAATTAAACGTACGTAAATGTTTAAAGTCGTTTTTCTCGGTAACCATTCATTTTAGGTAACTGCAACAACAGGACCTTTTTAAACGATATTTCGATGTTCTTTATTAATTATTTATTTAAATTTATAAACGGATTAAAACAAAAAAGTTCTTAGTTATTTTTGTAAAGTGAAAGACAGTTTAGGCCGTTTGGCTTTGACTACTGGCGTCAAATCAATAGGGTGAATACAAAGAATCATTTGTGAAATCTATGCATAATTTGGAAATAATCAGTACACTAGAAAAAAGTTATTAAAAAAAATACAAAAAAATGTTTATTTTCAACACCTTGTATCTCCGTTAATTTTAAGTTTTCGAAAAATTGTATGGTTTGTTGCATTTATTTTTCATGCAGAATCGCCCACAGAAGTCCTGACGCGTAATTTTCGGACACCCTGTATATACAGTGACCGGCAAAAGGTCCGCAACATATAGGAAATTTTTTTATTAAAGAAATTCATATTTTTTCTGGCGACCGCTTTTGCATGTCTAATAACCTAAAAATAAATTTTGACATATTTCATGTAAATAATAGTATGGCAGGTAATAAAAAAAAAAAAAACTGAGATTAAATTACGAAACGTGGGGTTAAATCACAAAATATCAAAAAACTCTAAGACTAAAAAGTGCAAGTGCAATGATACTCCATTTGCTACTTTTTAAAATCTCACCTCTGAATATTTTAAGTTTATAATTTTTAATCTAGAGTATCATAAATGCGATAAAATGGTTAAAGTAGTCATAGCAAAATAGATAGTAACATACGTTTGCGGCTATACCAAAAGTAAAGGGAATCAACTGAATTACATTAACGTAATATACCTACGCACAAAATTTTATTAAAATATTTAAAAACAAGTTACAGGGGCACACAAAGTAGAGAAATTTATTTAGGAATTATTATACTTATTTAAGTTGAAAAGCAATGTATATAATTTTTATTTTGTTTCTATTGTTACGTTATTGGGATCTATTTTATTAAAAAGGTTTAAAATTTTAAGTTTTGTCTCATAAATAAAAGAAGCAAATAAATAGATAGTATGTTTTTTTGCTATTACTATTAGAGGTTAAAAAATTTTGATACCTGCTAAAACTGTGTGATCATTATAAAATCTGCCTTTTTGAGCGTATCCTGCTGACGGTAGTTTTTTCTAGCTGGTAACTTGAAGTATAGTTGCAGTTTTTCGAATTGCAGGAGGTAGTTTTGTTAACTATTGGTGGCGCTGAAGCACATCTTCCATTTGGAATTATAGTGGCACATCCGTTTGGCACTGAAGTAGCTGAAATATAATATAAAAAAAATGGTAGAATAAAGATAATCGTTTCATAAGCATGATTATAGGTATAAAAGGCAATTTAAGTTGATTAAGTTTTGTCAAGTAAAATCAAATAAACATAACTGTAAGAATATAGGTTGATCAACTAAACCCATCCCTTTATAATGCGTCACTTTAGTCTAAGATCCGGCTATATAAATGGACCCTTAATCCTTTTTTCTAATGATTTTTCTTTTTACAATAAAAGTTATTAATAAATACATTTTTTGGGGATTAGCAAACCATATCCTGGGTTGATATAGTTTAATTAAACATTTTAAAGAAAGAATTTGTGACATGAATATCATTATATATTTTTTTCTTTTTTGAATTTATATAAATAAAATAGTACGTAGATAAGGCCACAAAAGCGTTGGCTACCTTTTCCTTAGGCATAATACCTGCCAACCAGGTATAAACATTAACTTAAGAGAATGTTTTTACTGTCATTTATTTTTTAAAAATAAAAACCTAAATATAGATTTTCTATTACGAATCCAGTGGTATAGGATTACCTTTTAAAATCCTAGGCTAAGTTAGGGTTGGTGCGATTAAAGTTTTAGGACTCCATAAAAGGTTTAAGGTCAATATTTTTTAAGAAAAAAATTGTACGCAAATGCATTTTTCTAAAATATATATTTTTTTAAATCCATGTTTAGTTTAGAACAAAAACCTCTTGACTCTTTTTTTGTTTGATGTACGGTTTTCGCCTAACTTAAAAAAATATATTTTTTGGCATGGTCAGTTTGTATTCCTTTATTCCAAAATTAGATGGAAAATTTGTTCATGTTGAGGAATAGTTTCTAATTATTTACGCAAAAACCATACATCAAACAAAACAAAGTCAAGGAATAAAATTTATTCTAAACTTAACGGGGACTTAAAAAAAAAATAGGAAAAATGCAGTTGCGTACCCTTCTCTCTTAAAAACATTGACCTCTTATGGAGCCTTGAAACTTTAAATTGCGCCAACCTTAACTAGGCCCAGGGTTTTAAAAGCCAACCACTGATCTCGATGGATTGCCAATGTTATAACCTGCGCAAAACAAAATTACATTTCATGGGCGAAAAACCGGTTTGTGCGCAAGCCTGTTTAGGGTAAACGCATCCGGCCCCAAACAAACTATTCGCATTATAGGAAAGAATTTGTTGACGACATCGGACGGCATCCTGGTTTTCTGTTCGAAGTACGGTAGCTAATGAGCGTTACGGTCAGACCGCGGGCGAAGGGTACGGGGTGCCGGTGTCACTGCGGATCTAAATGTAGGTTATCTATGAAGCCAACCCTATAGCATTGAATTCGTAATAAAAAAATCTCTATTTACGTTTTGGATTTTTTGAAAAATAAATTTCGGTAAATACATACCCTTACTTAAATGGTTACACCTGGTTGGCAGGTATTATCCCCAAGGTAGCCAAACCTGTTGTGGCATTATCTACATACTCTAAACTTTTTACACTGGGTAGAATGAAAGAAAATTGATTTTTTTTTTAAATAAAATGATATCCAAAAATGCTTTGTTTCTAATATATAGAGTGTTTAAATTTCAAGAACAAAATGCCTTTTTAATATAACTTTTCTACCAGTCCAGATATTATCACAAAATTTGGTACACTTCTTTTAACCATCACATTACATCCTATGCTACAAAGTTTAAAAAAAATGCTATTGGCGCTCGAACCAGATTTGTAATGTAAATTTTTTCAAGAAAAAAATAGTACACCACTGCTTTTTCTTTAAATCAAAAAATTTAAATAAATATTTACTTTGGGGTTAATTTGGTCTTTAATTATTTTTTAGTACGACGAACAGTTTTCGGTTAAAAAATTATAGAGATTTTTATGTACGGCAAAATCGCTTAAATCTAATTGGTGTCTTATATGTAAAATTTGTTTTTGTCTAATTTATTTTAAAAATGTCAAAAACCTACTATACTACAATTTAAACTTAATAAAAAAATAATTAGTAATTATAATATTAAATAAATGTTAAAATTAAATTTTACATACAAAACACCATATAAGATTTAAGCCATTTTGCCATGAATCAAAATTGGTTTTATTTATTGAAACTAAAACCGATCGTCGTACGAAAAAATAAAAAACCAAATTAACTTTTAAGTAGATGATTATTTTGAAAATAATATTGATAAAAAAACTGTAGATTACTATTTTTTTAAATTTAATACAAATTTTGTTCGAACGCCACTGGTATTTTTTTAAAATTTTTAGCCAAACATGTTAGGTAATAATTAAAAGAGATGCACTATTTTTGCAAAAATATCTATAGTGGTAAGAAAGTTGTGATAAAAAGGCTTTTTTTCCTTTAAACTTTATTACCCTGTATCTTGGCAACAAAGCATTTTCGGACATAATTTAATCTGATATTTTTTTTTACTTTCTTGTATTCTATACAGTGTTAAAGAAAAATATCAACTAGAAATATCCCTGTATAAATAAAAAAATGTGACGGTATTTAGGTAATTTTTTTTTATATATAATTTTTAATTACCCTATATCAGCCTAGGACAGGGTTTGCCAAACCCCCGCACATTTATTTATCGATAACTTTTATTGCTAAAAAGTATATATTTCATTAGAAAAAGAATGAGGTGTCAATTTCCTATACAGTGTGTACCAGGATAGGTGTTACAAGAGGACAAAACTGTTCGCATAGTGCACAACTGAGAAATACAAAATTTCTACTTCGATTGGTAATATACAGGGCGAGTTATAACTAAAAATATAAAAAATGACCAGGAGTAAAGTACCTTTATTTTTTGAAATAGGACAAAATAATAAGTAAATGTTGTAGATAATTTAATTTTATGTTTAAATTTAAAGCTAAATAATTACAGTAGAGAAAAACATTTTTTGTTAATTTTTTGCATTACGCATTAACAGTTTTTAAAATATTTAGCTTAAAAGAGCAATTAAAAAAACAACAAAAACAATTAAAATTAGTTAATTTTCTTTTAAATCTTGCTCCCTTTGACCATTACTTAAGTTATAATGCGTAATGTAAAAAATTGACAGTAATAGTTTTTTACTCTCATGCTTTAACTTCAAATTTAGACATAAGTCAAAACATTTCCCTAAATAATTTTGTTTTATTTTTAAAAGTAAAAGTAAGCATTTTTCATACTTTTAGTTATAAGCTCTCCCTGTATATTACCAATTGGGATAAAATTTTGTATTTATTAGTTTTGAACTTTTGGTCCATTTAAAATTTTAAAAAAATTTGTCCATTTGTTCTTTTGTAACACCTATCCTGGGCCACACTGTATATCCGGATCTTGTACTATTGCTATATTTATTTAATTAAAATTATTCCACAATAGTTAAGAAATTATATTTGTTTAGTAAACTACAGCCTTAAGAAAGACTCTTTAGTTACAACTAATACTGTACCTCGTATATTTTTATAATTGGGTGTATTTTTTCGTATTCAGCTTTGTTTTTAAAAACAAAATACAGACACTTTAGTATATTTAAAAAAGTACAAGATAATAATAAAAACTAAAATAAATAACAATCAATCAGCCCCGGATCTAGGGGGGCAAATCAGGGTGTCTCAATCCCCTTACATCATTGAAATTAAAGGTATTTATTTTATTTATAATAAACACTGTGATTTTTCAAATGTTTTAAAGAGTAAAAATCTTGCCTCCATTTGGAAATTGATTTAGGGTTATGCTCGGTTAGTTTTTGTAGGTTATGTTTGATTTTATCATTCCCTCACTATTTTATTAATGAGGGAATAATAAATTATGAGGGAATGATAAAATCAAACATAACCTTACAAAAACTAGTCATGCTTTGTCTTAAATTATGTTCTGATTGATGATAAATTTATTTTAGTAAATCTTATTTATAATGATAACACCAGTTTTAAGATTTTTAAAACGAATTTCTACATTTTCATAATTGATTTTGTTATATCAACACTTTATTTTCCTTTATATTGAAAAACTGGGGACCACGTAGTAAGCTGAGGTAAGTTAGTTGTGTACTTAAAAGTTAACACATAATATTGTCATATATTGCACATTATGTTTTTATTATAATGCGGAGTCATTTTTCGCAAATTCGTGAGAACTACGTAGATACATAGGGCGCCAAATGATGTAAAGAGGGCGCGATTAGAAAGGTAAGGACTTTTTTTGCTCTTTTTCAAAAAAAAAAGGAGCGGAACAGAGCAGTTTTTGCTTACAAGACATAAAGATCCGGGGCTGCATACAATTATCTGCCTTAAAATTAATAAGCAGTAAGAAGTTTTCTTTATTAACCAGGGTAGGAATTGTATATTTTTTATTTAGAATTTATTTGATGTTGTATATAGATACTTTTTAAAATGACTGGCAATTCTTTTTCTGGAAAACAAACCAAATGATAAAAGAATATAAGATACTAAAAAGTTAAACTATCAAACTTCAGTGGCGTACTTTTTTCTCAATATTATTGGTGGTGCCCACTGAGACGCTACTGGACCTAATATTCTCAACCTAGGTTGAGCTTTACATGCGGCTTATTAAATTAAATAAGTTAACCTAATTTCTATCAATTCAGTTAAACGGTTTTTACACTATTTATACAATACCAACTTTTTTTTAACTGTAACGCCCTGTATCTAAGAAATAAAGCAGCTACGTATGCTTGTAGTTTTGTACCGTAGTTAGGATAAACCCTGTATAAATTAAATAAGATTCACATCCAACACAAATAAAATGTTATTGTTGATCTACCTAGTAAATCACTGTTACTTTACTTTGGTCGCTATAAATTGCTAATGAATACCTAGTAAGTAACTCCGGTTACTATACTTTTATAGCAATAAAATAGATTTTTTATTGTGGTAACTAGGGTTACTGACTTTTTAAACCAATAAAATATATTTTTTGTTTAGAGGTTTTTCTTAATGTATAGTGAACAAAGTATAGTATAGGTCTAGAATGGTTCTAAATATTAACCGATGGTCCCATGGACGCCGCCAGGAAAACTTGGGGGCAAAAATGAATGAAGACGAACCAAAAAATAAAATTTAAAGTTTGGTACCTACTTTACATTACTTTAAAAACTGTAAGAGAGAAAAAAATAAATGGTCTTCACACGCGGAAACTAAAATAACAAGATTATTTCATAAAAAATGCCTGAGGGTGCAAATATTATTGAAAAGCCAAAAAAATTGGTTATATACCAATAGAACAAAATTGTCATACATATTCTAATAAAAATCTAAGAGCCAGGGGTGTAAGAGCACCCCTCTCGGTGCCAATGCATGTCCTTACCGCCCTTTATATTTCACCAGATTTGTTACCTAATTTTTACACATTATCAGTGATTTATTATCTTTTGGTGAGATGGGTGTTAATGTGTGTCATAATTAATTAGACATTTGCGCATTATCACTAATTGAGTAGGCGTAAGTATATTTTACTATTTAACGTTAGTTTTAAATTAATCTTACAGGGTGTTTTCTACCTACAATAAAAAAACTTAAGCGTGTGATTTGTAATGTTTTTTTTTAATAAAAAAGTCCCCATAAACATAAATACGGCATTGATTGATTTCTGATATACAAGGCTTGGAAGTTAAAAAAATCGAGATTTGTTTAAATATCTCTAAAACCCTTTAACTGATTTAAAATAAGGTTTGCACAATTATGGAATAAATTAAGGTCATTTTAAAACTTTACCTCAACTAAGATTGTTGGTCTAGTAGCGTCCTACTTCAGTCACGTAGCGTTATTGGGCACAACATTCAATATTATTAAGTTAGAAAGTAAGCTACTGATCTTTAAAAAAGTTTTTATATCTTTTCCCATTATTAATTTTTTAAATGCCATTTTTTAAACTTATTTTCTTCGTAACTAGCTAGTGATTCCATTTTGTTCTCCAAAACAAAACTATAAACAAAGAAAATACAAGAAACTATGGACTTTAATTTTTAAATATTTAATAAAATATAAAAACTTTATAAAAAGTCAGTGGAGTACTTTTTTCTCAATGTTATTGGCTATGGTGCCACAAAGATGCCACTGGGCCCAATATTCTTAATCTAGGTAAAGCTTTACAAGCACCTTATTAGAATTAATAGGCATACCTAAGTTTATTCAAATCGGTTAAAAGGTTTTTAGAATATTTAAAAATTACAAACTTTTTTAAAAACTTTAATGCCCTGTATCTCAGAAACGAAGCAATATCAGACATATGTTCAAAGCAACTTTTTTCATAAAAGACAAAAGAAATTACTTACTTGAGTTTTGTATTGTAGTTAGAAAACACCATTTTTAATAAAATTGTAAACCTATGCATTCATTTCGTTAAGCAACAAAAAATTAATTTGATTTTACAAAAAAACCTAAAAACAATCATTTACTCGATTTTTTTTTAATCTTTAAAATTTGGATAAATGCTGGTGATGGTGGCTTTCTTTAATTGGCGATGATTATTTACACCTAGAATGTTATAGTCTATGTGTCCCATTTAAAAAAGGACATTTTGTTGTCCGGATTCCTAAGATTTTTTCGACCATACAGACATTAGAAAAACCGACACACATCTGGTAACTCTAGTGGAGGTACTTAACCGGGTAGAAGGTATCCTCCGGTATATTAGTTTGCCGCGCTGTAGTAAATCCCGAAATCCCCCTCTTGGACTTCCCTATCGTTATAAAAAAAAAATAATAATAAAACAAAATAGCCAAAAAGTCCACAGATTGAAAAACTAAATAAATAAAATGAATAAAACAAAGCCTTTTGTTAACTAGTTCAATTTTCAAATGCAGCTTAAATAATTAACTTTAATTATATTAATATTTGAATAATGTTTCAAAGTTTTTTATCAGTTTTTCCCATCTCAGGATTACAATACAGCTGACAGCTGTTTACTTATCCTTCATTAAATCTGTCGAATAAAGACGTTGCCGAAGTATAATGGGTATATTATAAGAGAAAACGTAATTTCTGCCTCAAAGAAAATATCTGAATAATTTATTATAGGGATTTAAATTTATAAATTAGGAGATATAAGAATAGAAAAATAAACACTTAAATAAAATAAACCAACTTCAAAAAAATAAAGTAAACTTACCAAAAAGTTAAAAATAATAAATAAAAAAATAGGTGGGCCATGCCATAAAGCAATAAAGTATAAAAACTTTTCCCTATTTACCTCATATTATATTACCCGACTTAATTTTTTATTTTTTATTATTATTTTAAACTTTTTAGTGGGTTTTATTTATTTTTTTTTAAGTCGGTTTAATTTTTTAAAAAGTGTTTATTTGTCGCTTTGGGGTTTATTTTTTGCTTTCTAATTTATTATTATTACGATTAAAAACACTATCAGTACCTCTTTCAGAGACTACAGTAAAAAGCACAGGAACGTGTAAT
>JACEGR010012424.1:0-11626 GCA_014170235.1 Listronotus bonariensis | reverse complement strand
CCTCCTCAGGCGAGGAAAGCTCCTCTACCACCTACCCTAGACTTGTTAAAAGGAACTTCCCTCGAAAGGTTTTAAAAGTGTTCGTATCATGAAGTCCATTTCACAACTGGCCCCGGGACTTTAATATGTATATTGACGAAACGCTAAAACTTACTTTTTTAAATTTTTTACCCTATTTACAATTTTAAAACAAGAATAGAACAAAAATTTTTATAAAGCCGTTTTTAAAATATTTTAAAATTTATTTTCTTTGATAGCGACTAAGTTAATACATATTTGTATAACAAAGCCAGTTTTTTAACTCTCTTGCGGCACATTTAAACCGCACTTAGATAAAAATAAATCTGTTTCATTTAAAGTGTTTTAATGGACCACCCACATTCATTTTTATGTTTTATTTCTTAGAGTTACATAGTGCACCCAACCCACTGACGTTCTGGTTTTTACTTCCCACGTTTTAAACTCAGGAATAGGATTATGACCTGATAATACAACTGCTTTAGTAAACTGAACATAATATTACTATGTTCTGTAATTAAGTTGGATTTATTTATTTTCCATTCTGTTTATTTGAAGCATTGGTGGTCGCGTGTTTAGCGATGTAAAGGGTAATATTACCGAGGTAATGTTACCAGTAATTTTGGTAATATAAGCTAATATTACCGCAAGATTGGTAACATTGGAAATATGTTTTTTTTCCGCTGTATACTTTCACCAAATAAGCTAAAATTTTCATTGCAATGGAGTTCATCTAACGTATGTCCTAAAAGTTTTGGCACACAATATTTAACGTTTTTTTTTAATGTTGCGCTTGAGACTATTTGGGGCACTTACGTCTCTTTCGATATTTAAGACCATTCCTCCTCAATTCCAACGATATCGTACTCTTAAAAGATCTGTTTTGCCTAGCAAGTCTCCTCGTTGACATTCCAATCTGGGTTTTTGCTCTTCTCACCAATCTCTCTGACCTCTGTGCGGTAAATGCACGTGGTCTTCCACTTTTGGGAGATTCAGACATGGTATTCCCTGCTCGCACTCCGCTATTGTTCTATAAATGGTTCTGCGTGAAATGTTTTCATTCTGGAATATTCGACAGATTTCAGCTTTGGGTATCCGCCCAACTAACTTGTAGATACTTTTTCTTATTTCTAATTTATACGACATCTTAAAGCGAAAACTTCAAAATAAATAAATCTCAACTGACAGTAAATAAAGTAAATCAAGTTTTGTTTTCAAAGGCAACTTGATATTATTTTGTTTTTGTTAAAATTTAAGACAATGAGTTTTGTGCCAAAACTTTTAGGACATACGTTATAACCTAATATTACCGCAAGATTGGTAACATTCTAAATATTGTTTTTTTCGCTGTATACTCTAACTAAATCAAGCTAAAATTTTCATTGCAATGGAGTTCATCTATAAAACTGCAAGGCGTCATTCTAAGTATTCTTTACAAGTAGATCTTATTATGGAAGCACTTGCACAGTACAAAATAAGAGATATTTGCTAAGGAATTCGTCATGTCAAAGAATACCAATCCATAGAACCCCACAAGTGAGATTTCAGCGTACCCTAAAAATTTTTAGTACCTACCGCGACCAACAGATGGCGAAAGTAGTACGATGTCGCTTTGCTAATACGATTACCAACAAAAATTGATAGCAGTCGCTGACGAGCAGCAAATTTACTAAAAATAATATCCCCGATAAATGATAATATCCATAAAATTATTAAATTTATGATTTCAGGATATATCGATGGGTTTTTGACAAAACATCGTAAGCGACATTCGTCAGTTTTACGGGAAACGTTTTTTTTTCATTGAGATATTTTGAAAACAAAGTTGGTAATTTTTTTGTACATACGTAAGGGCACGCCTTTATTTCAGATGAAGATATGTTCTATATTGGTTCGGCGGTTCATTTAATTAATGGTAGTTATTTGGGTTCACGCCAAAAAATAAATTAAAAGTACCAAAAAAACCAAAAAAAAAGCAAGTAAATAGAGAACTAAAAATCGACGTTTTGGTGGCAAGTCTACCACCGTTGTCAAGATAAATTAAATAAAAATAAAAAATGTAAAAATTAACTATTATTTAGGTTTAGAATTTTAAAATTTTTAACTTTTTTTTTTAGGAGATTCTGAAAATTTTGACAATAAATGTTAAATATGTTTGTTTTGTAATTCAAATTAAGGAGAAATCTAAAATAAAAACAATCAGATCTCGGATTTTCTTTACAAATAACGCGATGGAAAGAAAAAACGTTTCCCGTAAAATTGGCGAATGTCGCTTACGATGTTTTGTAAAAATGCATCGATATATTCTATTCTGAAATCATAAATTTAATAATCTTATGGATACTGGGTCCATTTATCGGGGATTTTATTTTTATTAAATTTTGCGTATATCCTCACTCTAACTGATCGGGCCGACTGCTCGTCAGCGACTGCTATCAATTTCTGATGGTAATCCTATTAGCAAAGCGACATCGTACTACTTTCGCCATCTGTATAGAGCATATCTCCACATTTAATTTATTTTAAAAGCGATGCCGCCAAGTACACAAAAAATGATAAAGTAAAGAAACCCTTTTGTGAACAATGATTTATTGCAGCAAGAAATATTTAACCCGACGAGTTTCTAGTACCACGCCAAGTGCTAACGGTTGAGGAGAATGTTTTTAAGTAGGTGATACGTGTTTTAGCAATGTATTTTTGTTATTCATCTAAAAATATGTAATCAGGCTCTGGCCGAGACTATGTGCATTCGAAAAGGTTTGTTTACTTTATCATTTTTTGTGTACTTGTCGGCATCGCTTTCAGAATGAATTAAATATGGACCCATATATACTTTTTATTAACTCAGTATATTCTCTTTAAGTACATAATTAATATTCGTATTCAGGAACATAGTTGTTATACCTATCAATAACATAGAAGGAAATAACACTCATAAATTCAAATTTTATTGCTTTATAGGAAATTGCTATACAGCAATATTTTGAGTTGCACGGACAACAATTATATCTATTTATGGAATTAGCAAGCAAGTGAGTAATAAGCGTTTATAGATTATTATAGAGGTTTGTTTTTGCTTATTTTAACACGCTCCATTGGGTTCGATGTTTACAATTATTTAGAAATCACGAGAAATTGATGAAACCTGCAAATTTACTAGAAATGCAGCAAGTAAATCTATTGTGAAATTTAAAAAATGCGCCTTAAACCGCACTGTATTGGTAAAAGTGCAATTGAGGCGTTGAGAGCCAGAGCGGACCATCCCATAATTTAAAAAATTACTTTCAAGCGTATTTTTAATAGTATTAAACTTATTTACTTATCAAAGCTAAAGTGGACTTAGTAAGCTACCACTATCATATATTAATACTAAGCCTACTTTGGTTCTAATAAATAAGTTTTATGCCATTGAAAATACTCGTCAATACAACGTCTCAATTTAAAATAAAATACTTTTAAAACCTATAACACAATTTTAAAATGGCCATCATTATTCTTTGCTTATGAGTGGCCAGGTTTTGCAGAGCGGGGACACATTTAACTTTGTGGGCGTTACATTTGAGAATAACCTTAACTGGCATAAAAACATTGTATCTATAGCCACCGCGGCTTCAAAAAGCTTGGATTTCTTTTCCGAGCCAAAAAGTATTTTTCTCCTTCCAATTTATACACTTTGTATGTGTCCCAAATTCGACCCTCTCTGGAATATTGTTCTCATGTCTGGGGAATGGCATCCCCTACAACTCTCAGCATTCTTGATGCCATTCAAAGAAGGGCTGTTCGTCTTATTAATAATGAACCTACTGCCAGCGGAGGTCTTTCCTTCCCCCAAATCTTCAAGTTTTTAAGTCCCGTGTTAAAAAACTTCCTCTTACCTCGCTTAAGACACCCACGGTACGTTAGTATTTAGGCTTTCAGCCTTCGTGGATTGTCCAAATATAAAAAAAAATGGTATATATGTTGCAGCCAAGTGGTTATTTTAGACAAATGGCTTCTGCCTAGGCAAATGCCTTCGGCCTGGGCAAATGACTCTTTTTTTATTTTTATTTAAGAGCCATTTGCCTAGGTAAATGCATTTGCCGTGGTCCTTGTGAGGCAAATGACTGTGGCGTGTGTGTGGGTTTTGCAGCCTACAGTAAAAAGCAAAAGCAAGTGTAATTTGATTGGTTCGCAACGCTATAGACGGTCATGTCAAACTGTCACATTGGGGCGGTCATGGTTAGTTTTGGTTATTTAAATTTTTTTTTATTTGCTTAATTAAGAAAAAATTACTAACCAGATCTAATAACAATTTTGCATAACCGTCTGGTTATGCAAATATGTCTATTTCCATTGGCCTAAAAATGCTTAGGCAGATAAAATCAAATGCTAATTGACTAAGCAGCAAAGCTAAGCATTTTCCTAGGCAAATAGAATTTGATAATAAAAATACACTATTTGTTTAGGCAGAAGGCATTTGCCTAAAATCACCATTTGCCTGTGACATATTTATGTATATAAGATTAAATTCCCCTAAAAACATACATATATCGAATACAGGGTATCATATTACTTTTCCTTATGAAAACACAAAATTGATGGTTTCTCAAAGACTAAACATCCTATCCAAAATCTGCAGCCTTCATTTGGTGGAGTAAAACAATTTTTTTGTTTTTATATTGTAAGGAGAAACCAAAAACTAAATCACAAATTTTCGTTTTTTTCCAGATATCTCCGGTTTCGAAAGTTTTCGAAAATTTTAAAATTTTTAAACGGTTTTTTAAAAAAGTTTTAATTTATGCAACTGCCCTAATTTAAATTAGTTTGCATCAATTAGGGTTTCCGAAATACCAATGGTCAACCTCGAATTAGGGATACTTATCCGCACTTTTATGCAAAATTATTTAAAGGAAATGTATCCTATTCCCCTTCCAATTTATACACTTTGTATGTGTCCCAAATTCGACCCTCTCTGGAATATTGTTCTCATGTCTGGGGAATGGCGTCCCTCACAACTATCAGCATTCTTGATGTCATTCAAAGAAGGGCTGTTCGTCTTCTTAATAATCCTTTACTTACTCAAAGACTTCCTTCTCTTGCCCATCGCCGAGCTGTGGGAGATCTATCGCTCTTCTATAGATACTCTTACGGCTTCTACTCCGACGAATTATCCAGTATAGTCCCTCCTCGTGCAGCTCCCAACAGAGAAACTCGTGGTGCCACACGTATGCATCCCTATACGGTCCAATTGGACAGGCCCCGAACTTCTCATTTCGTTCCTTCTTTTATCCGTAGAGTTTCTAGACTATGGAACCTACTGCCAGCGGAGGTCTTTCCTTCCCCCAAATTTTCAAGTTTTTAAGTCCCGTGTTAACAAACTTTCTCTTACCCTGCTTAAGACACCCACGGTACGTTAGTATTTAAGCTTTCAGCCTTCGTGGATTGTCCAAAGATAAAAAAAAATCTAAAAGTTGATGCAAAAGACTAACCAACCTGATACTCTAACTTTTTATAACAAAATGCAGATGTCAAAAGGGGGGAAAAAACATTAAAACCAGCTTTAAAAATCTTTTTCTGTTTTCTTGAAAGCAATCAAAAATTATATTTTTAAGAATTTTAGGTACATACTTTAGTTATTGTCCCTGGGTGAGTAATTGACTTCATAATAATAACCCTTTTAATACCTTTTAGTTTAGTTTAGAAGTTTTGAGGAGTCTACCACGAATACTCATACGACCATAAATGAAAGCGGCGCTTTAACCCAGCCTGTCAATGTCAAATATATCGGATGTCGAACTGAGCAAACGCGTCACTTTTTTGCGGACAACTTTGTCCCAATAATTTACATGCAATTTTTAAAAATTGTGCCCAAAATCGTACGGGTTACAGTTACGAAACCCGCTCAATTCGATACCCAAAACATGTCCATGGGTCTTACGATTTTGTAACTGTAACACCCACGATTTTTGGCACAATGTTTAAAAATTGCATGTAAAACATTGTGGTAAACTTGTTCGACAAAAAAGCGACGCGTTTGAACAGTCCGACACCTGAAACATTTGACATTGACAGGCTGGGTTTAAGCGCCGGTTTCATGACGGTATGAATATTCGTGGTGAACTCGTCAAAAGAAACTCTCTTAAAAAGGACACACAGGTGGACAAACGGTCTAACACGAACAAGAAACCATGCCTGCCTTTGTCTTAGAACTCAATAACGTTAAAATCTGCGATTTTTTTGCGATTACAATACTTTATTCATAGCAACGAAACAAAAATTTACGAAAACATATCCAGTATTTCCCCTTATTTTTAAACAATATATCAAATTTAAGTACTTCCGCTTAAAAACCATCACTTATCAATTTGCCCATTTTTCTCTCAACTGCTACATGCAATATTTTCCCCTTATAAACAAAAAATCTCATTTTAAACTCTCCCTTTTGAAAAATTCCACTCTCACTTATGTAAACAGTGAAATCTGTGGTTTTCACCCTTCGCGTTTGAAAGATAATGCCCCAGCATAGTAAATCACTGACAGTCTGTGTAAATCATAAAGTGTATAGGCAGATATTTTCCAGGTGCTTCATTTAAATAGTGTGAACATTTATAATGGTGTAAGCGTATGGAAAATTAAATTTTACACACCTACGGGCTTTCCCAGCTTGTTCTGTTATGTACATTATTACTGTAATAGTAAGGTATGTAACATTATGTGAAAATGCATAAGTAATTAATTCACAAATACTTAAGTACTTAGAAAAACACAAAATCTTGCATGACAGGCAGTATGGATTTTGCCACAAAAGATCTACAGCAGATCTTTCCTTCGTATCACACTGCTGGAATAAGTCTCTTGAGTTTCTAGGTGAGTCCCAGATCGTTGCTCTTGATATATCCAAAGCTTTTGACCAGGTCTGGCATGCCGCACTTCTTAATAAACTTCCCTCCTATGGTCTTTCAACTAAACTCTGTACTTGGCTCTCTAGTTATCTATCTGATCGTCGTATATCAGTTATTGTAGACGGCCATTCTTCAAGCTTTAACCAAGTAAATGCTGTAGTCCCTCAGGGCTCAGTTCTGGCACCAACATTGTTTCTTCTTCACATCAACGACCTTCTCTCGTCCACAACTAATTCCATTCATATTTTCGCCGATGATAGTACCCTTCACTCCAGTTTTCAGGTTCCTAAACCCATTACTAAACCTGACTTGCAAAACAAACGCAGAGCGATGCAGATATCTCTTTCGCAGGATCTTAATTTAATATTGGATGGGGGCGCTAAAAATCTTGTCCATTTTAATGCATTTTAAACACAATCATGTTCCTTGTCGCGAAAAGCGTCATCAAATACTCATCCTCTTCTTATGAGCGGCCAAGTTTTACAGAGCAAAGACACCTTTAATCTTGTGGGCGTCACATTTGAAAGTAACCTTAACTGGCATAATCACATTGTATCAATAGCCACGGCAGCTTCAAAAAGCTTGGATTTCTCTTTCGAGCCAAAAGTATTTTTCCCCTTCTAATTTATACACTTTATATGTGTCCCAAATCCGACCTCCCTTGGAATCTTGTTCTCATATCTGGGGCATGGCGTCGCCCACAACCCTAAGCATTCTCGATTCTATTCAAAGAAGAGCTATTCGTCTCATTAATGATCCTTCACTTACTTCGTTTCCCTCTCTTGCACATCGTCGGGCTGTGGGGGATTTATCGCTTTTTTATAGGTACTTCCATGGCTTCTGCTCTGAAGAATTGTCCAGTATAGTTCCTCCACTTACGGTTCCCAACAGAGAAACTCGTGGTTCCGTGCGTATGCACCCTATACGGTCCAACTCTGCAGGCCCCGTACTTCCCACTTTGTTCGTTCTTTTATCCCTAGAGTTTCTAGGTTGTGGAACCTGCTGCCCGCGAAGGTCTTTCCTCCCCCACAAATCTTCATGTATTTAAGTCCCGTGTCAACAACCTCCCTCTTACCTCGCTTAAGACACCCACGGTACGTTAGTATTTAGGCTTTTAGCCTTCGTGGTTTGTCCAAAGATAAAAAAGAAGTTAATACTTTTTTTTAATGGGTGGCCTTAAAGCACGTGACGTAAGGCGAGTGCGGTAATTTCATAAACCAGAAAACTTTATGCATTTGTTGCATACTATACTTTTCTACGACCGTATAAATGTTATAATTGAGAGGGCTAGTTTCAAAGTATAAAATCTCCAATATTAGCAAATGGTATAAAATACAGGGTGATTCAAAAATCGATCACGAAACTTAAGGGGGTGAATTTACTTGACAAAATAAGGGTACAGCTTCATATATTTTTTTCAAAATATCATTCGTCTTCGAGAGACAAGCCGTCAAAGTTAAATTTTTATTTTGTTTTTTTGCCATATTGCATTTATTTTTTAATCAATCCAGTTGATATTATAATCGAGCTTTGCAGATTCTAAAATTTTAAGACAAAAGTACCATTTTTAAATACCGCCAGAGGGCACTTTACCTAAAACTTAAAATTTATTTACATCATAACTTTTTTATTTTGATAGATCGCAAAGCTGTGGGCTCCATTTTATAGACAATCAAAAACTTAAAAAATAAGGTACTCTTTATTGAAGTCGATAAACCTCACCGTTTAGGCACCAATAGACATCAAAGTTTTCATCAATTTCAATCAAATTACCTACATACATACAGGGTGTCCAATAACTCAACCGACAAACTTAACGGGGCGATTCTACAACAGAAAATAAGAAAAAACTTCATATAAACATATGTCCTTAACGTCTTAGTTTTTGAACTACGGGGTGTGGGAACCGTGAGTGGACTATACTGGACAATTCTTCCGAGCAGAAGCCATGGAAGTACCTATAAAAAGCGATAAATCCCCCACAGCCCGACGATGGGCAAGAGAGGGAAGCCTTTCTGTAAGTGAAGGATCATTAATGAGACGAATAGCTCTTCTTTGAATAGAATCAAGAATGCTTAGGGTTGTGGGGGCGCCATGCCCTAGATATGAGAACAATATTCCAAGGGAGATCGGATAGATACAATGTGTTTATGCCAGTTAAGGTTACTTTTAAATGTGACGCCCACAAGATTGAAGGTGTCTTTGCTCTGTAAAACTTGGCCGCTCATAAGTAGAGGATGAGTATTTGATGACTCTTTTCGCGACAAGGAACGTGATTGTGTTTTGGATGCATTAAAATGGACGAGATTTTTGGCGCCCCAATCCAATATTAAATTAAGATCCTGCGAAAGAGATATCTGCATCGCTCTGCGTATGTTTTCCAAGTCAGGTTTAGTGATAGGTTTAGGAACCTGAAAACTGGAGTGAAGGGTACTATCGTCGGCGAAACTATGAATGGAATTAGTTGTGGACGAGAGAAGGTCGTTGATGTGAAGAAGAAACAGCGTTGGTGCCAAAACTGAGCCCTGAGGCAGTCCAGCATTAACTTGGTGAAAACTTGAAGAATGGCCGTTCACAATAACTGATATACGTCGATCAGATAGATAACTAGAGAGCAAAGTACAGAGTTTAGTTGAAAGACCATAAGAAGGAAGTTTATTAAGAAGTGCGGCATGCCAGACCTGGTCAAAAGCTTTGGATATATCAAGAGCAACGTTTATGTTTTTAAAATCAATTAACAAAAAATAATCAAAACACCAAAAAAAAAACTTCTACACCAATTTCTAAACAATTTTCTGCATATTTCAAACCAATCAACCGGTAATTTTGTAACTTCCTTAAAAGATTTAAAAGAAGCCCGGTGATTACAAAACATCTGTTGATGTAGTACATTTCGTTCGTTAGGTACACAAAAGGTAGGAGGTATGCAGGCTGATTGAAATGCACAGTTACTTAAACAATGAGCCAAGATAGTTTGTTAACTTTGGCTTAGGAAAAATAAACAAACCAAAAAGGAAGTTTCAGATTCGTGATGAGAATTTTTAAGAATGGATTTTAAATTTCAACAGTAAATTAATATTTTATATTAGGCTTGGATTTGATTTGGGTCAAGAAGATGGGCCGTTTTCATGATCAATAATTGGACTTGAATTTAGTTATTCTAAAAGTTAACAAAAAATTTGTGTAATATTAGAGACATTTTGCACCTTTTAAAATAACAGACGTTTTTTGGCCTCCTTATGGTTATCGTTATTAAACATAACTATTACGGCAGCAGTTTTAGATCGAGATTTTGCAGCCTCTTTTAAGAAATATATCTTGCGTCTGCGCTTTCGACACATAACCTTATAGATTTTTTTTCTTCTAAACATCTTTTCTTTATAAATTTTTTTAATATTTGCAAAAATAAAGGGACTTTACTCTTTACCAAAAATTACATTCTTGGCCAAACCTCGTAGATGACTAATACAATTTGATATCTAAGGGTTAAATTTTTTGATTATGCAGAACTTTTTATAAAAATATTTTTTTCGTAAAACTAATAATAAAAAGTTTTCCATATGACGCCAACTTACGTAGACACCCTGTATGTAAAAAACGTTTTTTTTAACACGCTTTTATTAACTTGGGTTGTAACTATCTATCTGGCTGCCTATGTAACGGAATCTTTGAGCCTAATTTTAACCAACTTCCAGCTATTCGATTTCTTTGAAACTTTGCACACGTATTAAGGAAACATGACAATGCAATAATCTGCAAACAGTATCCCGTTATCTTTTTTGGATCGCCAGGAAAAAAAAATTCCATTATATTATAAAAACAACACCTAGGTAGCCATCTGTTGGCAACATTTCAAACTTTGCTATTAAATGAAGAAGAAATTTTTAGTGGGTTGCCTGGATTGCCATCTGTTGGCAAAATTTCAAACTTTGCTACTTAATGAAGATGAAATTTTTTAGTGAGTTGCAATCTGTTGGAATTTTTCGCCATTTTGTCAAGAGTAGCAGAAACTAAAAATGAAAAATAATTAATAGTTTAAAAAACTAAAAAACACGCTTTTATATGCAACCGAACTAAAAATTAGAAAATAATTTTTCATTAAAAAAAATATTGTCATTTCATAGTAAAAAGCGTGGGGTGATAAATATATTAAATGTTATAATTATTATATTTGCAAATATCTATGATGGAAAAGTTATGAAAAAATAGTAAAATGCACCCCACGCTTTTTACTATGAAATGACAATATTTTTTTAATGAAAAATTATTTTCTAATTTTTAGTTCGGTTGCATATAAAAGCGTGTTTTTAGTTTTTTTAAACTATTAATTATTTAATATTCTACTAAAACTGACCTAAAAAGAGTAAGAACAGCAAAACCTTCATACCTGATGTGATTAAGAAAATAGATAACATAAAATATGAGATAACTTAGTCCATAATCATGCAGTAATAAACGCAGAATACCTATTCAAATTTTAAGTACGAAAATCCCATTACAGCTGAATTTTACGACCCCCATAACTTTTTACACCCCTTTAAAGCTTCTCCTATTAAAAATAATAAAATGCCAGTGCGGAGCTATTAAATAAAAGAAATTTTATAACAGCTCAATGTTTTTGTCATTTAGTATCACGCAGCTTGGAGCAAGACAACACTATCTAGTTTTATTTGCATCATATATATATATATATATATATATATATATATATATATATATATATATAT
>JACEGR010012423.1:0-11626 GCA_014170235.1 Listronotus bonariensis | reverse complement strand
TTTGGGTGTGAAACCGTCTTTTTGACAAATAAATAAAAGTATATCAAAAACGCTTAAACTTAGGTATAGGACATGATACATAAAATATTCTTAGAATCTGGTGCAAAATCCGAAAATGTAATAACATATAGGGTGTTCCATTTAAAATAGGCAAGTTAATCCGCACAGGAAATTCCAGAAAGATACTATATTGGCCATATAAAGTTCAATATTACTTAAACTTAGCGCCAAAATTAAAAAAATGTATCTTTAGTAGTTTTTGATATCCATTAATAGAACACTCATCGTGAATAACCCTGTATACGTGGCGTGCTTATGCATATTATAACGCCTGCAACTCTTTGTCCCGTTATATCACAGAAACGGTCACATTTAGGGAAAAAATATTTTTATCTTTTTTTTAGATAATTTTATGATTTTACATGTTTGTCTTAAGTAAGTTTGCGATAAAACTTATCGTTTTTAAGAAATTCGGAAAAAAACCCTTTTTGCCCTTCACTCTTGCATATAGAATATGGATTTTCTTAAAAAATATTTTTAACCTTAAACATTTTTCTTGGAGAAAAACAATATTCTTAGTCTAAGACATTACATTATCTTCTTATTAAATAATTGTATTCTTACTATATATTCTTTAAACAAGTAAATATTCTTGAAATAAGATACAATATTGCTTAAATAAATAACAATAAAATAAGCGATATTAAAGAAAACCTATTCTTAAAGGAAAGCTAAAATATCTTTATCCAAGACAAAGTATAATTGCTAGTCTCTACTCAAAACAAATTTGACTTTGAATAACCGCTTCGAGAAAATATTATCTACAATGAAAACATTAAGAACGTAAATCTATTTTTATGCTTGTGCCAGAAAAATATTTTCAATAATTAATTTACTAAAAATAATAATACATATATTATTTTTGTTATATTCATTTCACAACGTGTCTTAAGTCAAAGCAAATTGATTTGAATTAAAACATAACATTTCTTTTTGTGTGCTGATGCCACTTTTGACCCCTTCATAACTCAAAACCTATTTAACGTAAACACATGATGATGAGTTTGTTTATACCCATAAGGACAACTAGTAGCCCAAATTTTATAAAGCTAGCTCATCCTTACTGACTGACTGGTATACAGTGTATACCAAGAAGTGTGTTACAGTTTGGACCATGGACCAAAAATTTTTTAATTTTAAAACTACATTTTAAGAAAACTGGTCGTATGGTCGAAAACTAATAAATACAAAATTTTATTCCAATTGGTATCGTAAAGGGCGAGTTATAACTAAAAATAAAAAAAAGCCCGGGAGCTAACTACATTTATTTTTAAAAATAGAACAAAATTGTATAAGTTAATTTTGTAATGAATTGGATTTTATTTCAAATTTTAAAGTTAAAGCACAAATTATCAGAATACCCAGATGCGAAACTAAGCGTGTTCGTTGAAATCTCTAACCACTATGGTCCCTCCCACTGCGTGGTGGATATACACCCCACGATTTAGTACGTGACCCAATGCTCATCTAGGTGTCATTTAGTCCCATATTTTTGTTGGTATAGAACGTGAGCATAAGTTAGTTAATTGTGTTAAGTTGTTTGTGAACTTTTATTTTTTATTATTATTAAAGTGTGAGTATAGTGTCTTCTTAATTTTTTTCACCGTTTAATGTGGGATATAAATGTGTATATTTATACTGTACTGAGAGCGGAAAATCACTTTTAGATTCCCAAAGGACCACTTGAGGTAAATATAAATTTGATATTTTGTAATATAATAAAGTTATTTTTAATTAGCCCGTACATGTTAATGTGCAGGCTATAGATAATATCGGGCACATCAATGTTCACGTAACCATAATACTTTTTAATATAAAAATGCATTAAAAGTATTTTCTTGATATAGTACGTTCTATTTACAAAAAAATATGTGGATAATTATGTGGATGGTTTTTCTATGATAAAAACATATTTTTTAGCGCAAAGGTCTGACTTAAGTGTGCCAAAAGAGAGGATTTTTGGAAAAAATCTGATGAATTATAAATTGTGCGGAGATCATTTTGAAAATACATTTATTTCTATCTCGTCATCCGCAATGCAACGTCTATTTAACACAACCGTGCCGACAATATTTTCAAGCCATTATCATCAAGATATACAGACAATTTTGAGAACCTTCCAAAAAAATTACTTTTTATCAGGTAAATATGAAATAAATCTTAAAAAAGTAATATTTTTTTAAAACTATTTAGCATTATTACAAAGTTTTTACAAAATACTTAGACATGTGCCTAAAGGAACTAAAACTATTTTTTTATTTATAGCTGCACTACAATTTAAAAGGTTGTGTTTCAAATAAAGAAAAATTAGGTGTTTTCTCAGTGTTTAAAAAACCATACTCCTATTACTATTGCTACATCTGCATTGCTTTAAAAGTTTGCGTCAGGGTTTCCGTCAGGGAAACTTTTGTTACTCTGCTTTCAATTATTCTGTTTTAATCCCCAGTTACACAAAACTTTTTATGAAACAATTAAGCTAGTAAAACGGAATACCTTTTATTAATTTAATAAGCAGTCTTTAGACAACGTTTCTTTTTTAATATGGCGTTTTGGTAAACATTTTAAACTCCCATTAATTTAATCCATTTTTAAAATGTTTTGTGCAACCAGGTATAGACATTTTATTACAAATTGATCTAAACGTGACATCTACTAACAATATTTTAGCCTTCAAAGCCTAAGTAAAATTTTTGTAATATTTTTTAATAAAAAAAAATAATTTTCAAATAGTGTATTATTCTTTTGTCCCGTTTTCCCCACATAAAAAAAGCGGCATAATTAATTACTATAGAAGTATATCTCTCCTTAGCGGCTTGGTGCGGTTTAACCTTTTACAAATTAAAAATATTACGATCCATGCATTGGTGCAGCTTTTCCATTTATTCTTTCTCAAGGTCATAGAAACAAGTAAGCGTATTTCGCCGCACTTTCGCATCTGGATATTCTGATAATTTGTGGTTAAAGCATGACCTTAAAAAAGGTAATTGTCAATTTTTTACATTACAACCTAAATAATGGACAAGAGGAAGCAAAATTAAAAAAGATATTTTTAAATTCCCTGCTTTACCCCTAGTATTTTCAGATCTCTTAATGCAGAAAGTAAAATATTTACAAAAATATTTTTTTACTTTAATTCTTGAACTTAAATTTTGACATAAAATTAAATTCTCTAAAACATTTACTTACACAATTTTGTCATGTTTTTAAAATTAAAGGTACTTTACACTTGGTGGTCATTTTTCATATTTTTAGTTATGTATAACTCGCCCTGTATATTACCGATTGGCATACGGCCAGTTTTTCCGAAACGACTTTGAAAAATTCCAAAATTTTTGATCCAGTTATCCTCTAGTAATACCTATCCTGGGATACACTGCATAGATCAAAAACCTATTTCCAGATGACCTAAAAGGATACGATTTGGAATCCAGCTTGGTAATTCAGGCAATAAGCATAGAAAAAAAGGGAAAATAAGAAAAAGTTAAAAAATAGGAGGGAAGTTCCTATACAAATAAAAGGGTAAATCTAAATACCCGTCTAGTTTTATTTACAAAAAGTAATGATATTCCCCCAAAAACATAAAAATAAAAAAGGTGAGTTTAGTTCACTACTAAAATTATGTTTGGTGAATTAAATTCTTTTTTGGGTAATTTATTTTATGAAAATGATAATTTAGGACTTTCTAATGGTAAATGTTTTTATTTTTATCTGTTCGTATACAGCCAATTTCACTTTGTTTAAGTAAAAATCATACTTATAGTAACTAATAAATAAATTGCACACTGGTAGACATTGTAGACAATTAATTATGTAAGGTAATTTGTGACGTGTCACTCAATCCACACCCACAAAGCTTGCCGCATAACACTCCCAATTAATTCACCACATTCGCACGACAAAGTCGAAATAGGAGTATTAAAAATGAGGCTCAAACGCGTAAAGTAAATACCGGCAAAGTAGAATAAGTGGATATAATATGTGAAGGATAGATGGAAAAAAACACTTTTTTAAAAAATTAATCCGACTTCAAAAAAATATATAAAACTTACTAAAGAGTAAAAAATAATAAAATCAAATAAAAGTCGGGTAATACCATATTCAGTCGTATACCGGGGTATACACGGTCATGCAAACCTAAAACGCAATTGCATGAAAGCAAATGTCAAATGAAGGCTTTGATACACAAGATTCAGATGTACCTGTCAGTTCTGCGTCAGTTTTGGTAGCTAGTGTACTGATCAGCTTAAACATAAGCGTAATTCAGTTTCAGCAAGCAAGTTTTTTTATTTTTGTCAGTGTATTCATTATTTTTAACTTTCCAAAAGCATGGATAACCCTAGTACATATCTATAAAATCTCGCAATACATCTTCCTGGCGCCAAAGAGCCATTTTGTTAACTCAAAAACAATATAACCGTGTAAACGACGTCCCTAAACTGAAACGTTAACTGACGTGTCCTACACATGCACAAGTTTGCACGAGGCGCGCACCAAAAATCAAATTCGAGTCGCATGCCAAGCCAAATGTGGCAGTTTTTAAATACACACGGTCAAATTTGCGCGCGAGCTTTGGCTTTTCTGATAGATGTGACAGTTTTGCATGACCGTGCAAAGCATCGCGAGACCCGTGCTTTACTTATATGGGGGATTGTCCAATGGAAAGTTCGTGCTGTTTGGAAATGCTTTTACTCTAACTCCGTCTCTTTTCGCTGTATTAAAGTTAAATGTGTTTATCTCAAAAAACTTAAGCAAAATCATTTGCTTCTGTTTTATTCATATTATTATGAGCCATGGTATTGAAGTATAGAAAGCTTTTGCTTATTTGGTTATTAACATTTGGTAGTTTACGCGACTACATTTTTGTATTTATTTTTATTATCTTTAACTTTTTAGTGAGTTTTATTAATTTTTTGTTAAGTGTTTAATTTTGCTTTTTAGTCTATTTTTGCTTTTTAATTTATTATTTTTACTATTAAATCGGTGACAGCACAGGGACGTGTAATTTTATTGGCTTGAAACATTACAGACGGTCATGTAAAACACATTGGGGGTTATGGTTGGTTCTGTTTTTTTTTATTTTCTAATAAAACGAATTAAAATAAAAGATTTGACTATCCATCACCCACCGTGCCGTATTATCCATTAGGCTGACTAGGTTACAGCCTAGGGCGCCATGAAAAAATAGGTGCCAGACAGGGGAGTAATAGGCGCTAGACAGGGGAGTTTTTAAAAAGTTTAGGTCGGGTGGGGATTAGAGCTTTGAACTAAATGAAATACGCACGAAAAAGAGGGGGAATAAGCTTTCTTGGTCATCAAATTTTATTTCGGGTGGTGAAGTAAGGCGCCTGGCACTGAAAATAGAAAATAGGCGCTACGGAGGGAAGAACCTTTTTTTATTGCTCTTCAAAAAATTTTTTTGCTCTTCAGACATTTTTTCGTGCAAAATAGGCGCTCTGGGAATTCTAGCTTAGCTTCATACAGTTAATACGGCCCTGATCACCCACCCACTGTCCATTAATCAAAATAAAGGTCCCTGTGCTTTTAACTATGGTCCCTCTTTCAGTTCGGTGAAAAGAGTAAATTTTGTTAAAAGATCGCATTATTATAATATTTGTTTAACGTTACACCAATAGGTGGCGCTAGTACTAGAAAAATAAATATCCAGATATTTGAGCATATAGCAGAGAGAAAACAATAGGTCTTGTACCTTTCCCTCTTGCGATTCCGACGTTGTTTATTTATGGAACCACCGCACACTTTTAAATAAAAAAGAAATTTTAAAATCTGTCCACAATTTTAATTTTATTAAAAATAAAAATAATTTAAAATATTTTATTAAAAAAAAACCCTTAAATTGTTAATTCTCTAAAAACTCTGGCACTTTTCTAAAAACCCGAAAATAATTAAAAAGAGCCATAAATCTAAGCCAGTGAAAGAATTTACACCACAAAAGAAACAAAGAGAAGGGCGTAAAACATAATAACCGGATTATCAGATTTAAAAGGAGGGGTGTGTCTGAATAACGATTTAATATTTTTTATAGGTTATAATATCATGTTAAAATTGGATTTTGAAAGCTAATATTGTACAATGGCTAAATTCCATTGTTAAAAAAACATAGGCAAAAATAGTTTTTCTTATAAAGCAGCAAGGCAAAAAGTTCTAGATTTTAGCCTCGAGGTTTTGTTGGCTTCCGACGTGAAGCGGAGGGAGACAATAAACCGAGAGCTAAAATCTATTTTTTCCCATGTATAATAGGTACATTTTTTTTCTGTGATGGGAAAAATCGACGCTTTATTAGATATTAAAAAAACATTATTAAAGTCAGAAAATTAATCACGTAAAATTTGAAGTTGCAAACTGGTCGACTTGTATATTTAAAACACAATTAGACCTTGCATTACTATCGAAACCCTTAAGGAAATTATTAAGTATCTTTTAAGTGCAAGCGAAAGCGCTTTCTGCATCCGCGTTCGGCAGCGTTCGACATCTGTTTCTCTCCTACTTGGGTGAGCGGTCCACGTGGACAGCTGCTATACAATAATACATTAATATGTTTTCGTCAAGTAGGAAGTGCAGTGAAAAGTGAATGTGGTGTCAATTGTTTATAGCAGTGTTTCCCAAAGTGTGGGTCGCGACCCCCTGGTGGGTCGCAATGAGGTCCTAGGGGGTCGCCGGAAAATTCCAAAATAAGACAAAAACACTACTTTGTTAAATCATGTATTTTTATTTTAATATAGCCGTAAATAAAAATTAACAATTATTTATCAAACGAAACATAAAAAACTAAATATTAAAAGTCCTTAAAAACAAGTTTGTTAAATCATGTATTTTTATTTTAATATAGCCGTAAATAAAAATTAACAATTAATTATCAAACGAAACATAAAAACTAAATATTAAAAGTCCTTAAAAAGTCCATTAAATAAAGTCAAATATTACAATGTTAATGAGACCCATGCGCCTGTTTTTTGAAACTAGTCTTTTAAATCTAGGCTGTGTATTTGAGACACACACAATTATATCGTTTTCAAGTACGAGACGATTTCTCACTTTTGTTTTAATGGCAGTCATAGACGAGAAACTTAACTCACATAAATATGATGTTACAAATGGAACCAAACATTTTACAGCTTCATTCGTCAACTGAGGGTATTCCTGCATCTTTTGGTCCAAAATTCGCGAAGTAAGGAGTAGAGCCTTCGCGAATATCATGGAAAAGTATTGCTATCTAGACACAAACAAAGATGTCGCGGTGTACAATGTGCAGTCGACTTTTTATTATTTATTTTTATTGTAAATGCTAGTCTGGCAGAAGTACTACTAGTTTACTAGTGGGACAGATCGCAATTATTAAAATAATTGTTGAATTTTTTAAATGTATTTAGTTTAAATTAAACAGTCAACTAAAATAAAATTTGAGAAACCATCAGTTGTAAATTAGGCACGCTATTTTTGTAGCTATTTTGGTTTGGGTGATGAGTAGGGGGTCGTGAACAATTTTTTTAACAAAAAGGGGTCGCGCTTTAGATAAGTTTGGGAAACACTGGTTTATAGCAACGATAATTGCGAACCATTCCATCAGTATTTTCTTATGACGTTGTAACGTTCAACTATCGTCAGTAAACCGACTTTGCAAACAACCGATATTTTTCTAATATCTTGAACATTTTGAAAACTTGACTGTTTTTGAAAAAAGCCCTTCAATATTTACACGATATTTATACTTTTTTAAAATTATTTCAAACATTCAAGAGAATTTTAATTTATCTAATAAAAACTTACCCTTTTGCCAAAATGCATATATACCTCTTTATGCTATAAAATAATGTGTGCAAAATTTAAAACATTTGGTATCAATTATTATTCTTATATGAGTTATTACAGTTTCCCGCGAAAAATAAACATTTCAAATCAGTCTGTAAGCCCGCCAACTGCTCGTGACGTCATAATGCCCCATAAATTTGCGCCTCGTAGGAGGGCGCCAAGCAAAACTCCATTCTGCGTTTTGCTGTTTACGCTATATTTTGTGTTGTTATTGTATTTTAATTGTTTTTTTAGTTAATTTAGTTTTTTGTCAGAATTGAAGTAAAAACGACTTATTTTATTCCTTAACTACTAACGTGACGTCTGCTCCGCACATTTTTGTTTTACAAAATAAAAAAAGTGGTCTGTGCTGGGAATTGGACAAAGATTTTCCAACATATTGCCGCTGAACACGAATCTGAAGTCAAAATAAAAGGTCAAACTGCAAAAACCGAATTGCGGGGGCAAGGGGGCACTAGCAATATTTTTTTATAAAAGAGGGGTTATGTAACATCTCATTTTAAGGGGCCTCTGATACTCTATTTAACGCCACTTTGTTTTTGAAAATCAGCCTAGCCGTTACAGACTTACAACCATTTGAAATTTACCTTAAACACTATAGAAACAGAGCGGTTTTAATGGTATAGGCTTGTAAGACTGGAACGGCCGGGCTGATTTTCCAAAAAAGGTGGCGTTAAATAAAGTATCAAAGGGCGTTTAAAATAAGGTGCTTCATAACCATCCTACCAGAAAAAATGCTAGTACCCCTTGACCACCGCAAAATACATTCATGGATTCATTTAGTAATTTGAATTAATTTTTAATTCAACTGACAGTAAAAAAATCAAATCTTTTAGATAGAGTTATTTTATATCTAAATTTTACACTAAAATCTCGCTTTCCAATGACATATTGTTAATTTTTTCGTAATTTAAATGGGTTATAAATTAAATAAATGGTTTATAAGATTGGGGTGTTTTTTTCAACAGGGCCTTTTGGCGTTTTTCTGCTTTTGCTTGATTAGCGTCTTGGGCGAGGATAATTTAGGTTGGGCGCTTGCCCAACCGCGCCCACCCTGGCACCACCACTGGCGAATTTTAAAAACAAACAACAAACCATATTGCTTAGTGTATTTAGTGTTTCAGCAGGTAGGTAATATTGTTTAGGGCCACAAAAAGAAAATATCGTGAAGATATTTTTATATTTTTCATTTGTACTTTTATTTTTGCGTCACAGCTCCCTAACTATCGCGGTAAAAAAAAATTGTGCACATATATCTTTAGAGAATTAAATTTCCTACGAATTCTCAATTTAATTTTTTTTTAGTAAATTGTGAATAACTTTTAAAAGAACCATTTTATTTAAAAACAATTAAAGATCTTTTTGTAGAGCCCTAACTTTCCTTTAAGAATCTATAATGTTTTTTCGAAATGTTTATTTTTTTCGTTAGTTGAAAAATTCCAAAATAAAAAAGGTATATCTAAAAATATATCAATCTTTAAAGCTTGATTATTCGAAAACGGTTTGTCTGGCAAAAATGTTCAATAAGACGTTTATTGTAGGCAATTTAATTGTCTAAAGACAAATGTGTACAAACATTTTTTTACCACCCTGATAGTTAGGGAGATTTGACGCAAAAATAAAAGTACAAATAAAAAATCGAAATTAAAGAAAAGGGACTTCTAAATATTAATATTAAGGGCTTAAATCTTCACGATATTTTTTTCTTCTCACCCTAAACAATATATTCGATAAATTTCTCAAAAAAAAGAAGATTATTTTGGCCCAGTCTAAGCTGCATGCAATATATATATATGTTTAAACATGGAAATGCTAATTAATATTCCACGCTAGTCACCTACCGACAGCTACTAACTTATATGGCGTTCCGAATACACGAACGCGATAAAAAGATAAGCCTTCAAACAAAAATACAGCTTTAAATAATTATACTTCTTTAATTATAACAATTATTGCTGTTTCTTCATAATGCTGGTATTCTTGTGATTATGTAAACATAAATTTAAAATTTAATTCTTAATTAACAACCTTTCATCATTAATTAGAGAATGACAAAATATGCCAAGTTTAATTGGGTTATATTAAGAGTTATTTATATCCATCTTATAAATATTATTATATATATTAACAAGCAGGTTTACTTGTATATAATATCATAATAGAGAAAATTTTGCTGGTAAACTATTTCGATTCGATTGATAAAACCAACATGATGGTATTTTAGCGACTATTTCACTAGAGTATTTTTACTGGCAAAATGTCATAGCAACTTCATGTTTTCTACTGGCAAAACTCCTACCTGCTCCTTTCTTGATAAAACCAACATGATATAATTTCAGCGACTATTTCACTAGAGTGTGTTATACTGGCAAAATGTCATAGCAACCTCATGTTTTCTACTGGCAAAACTCCTACCTGCTCCTTTCTTGATAAAACCAACATGATGGAATTTCAGCGACTATTTCACTAGAGTGTTTTATACTAACAAAATGTCATAGCAACCTCCTGTTTTCTACTGGCAAAACTCCTACCTTGATAAAACCAACATGATGGAATTTCAGCGAATATTTTACTAGAGTGTTTTATACTGGCAAAATGTCATAGCAACCTCCTGTTTTCTACTGGCAAAACTCCTACCTGTTCCTTTCTTGATAAAACCAACATGATGGAATTTCAGCGACTATTTCACTAGAGTGTTTTATACTGGCAAAATGTCATAGCAACCTCCTGTTTTCTACCAGCAAAACTCCTACCTGCTCCTTTCTTGATAAAACCACATGATGGAATTTCAGCGACTATTTCACTACAGTGTTTTATACTGGAAAAATGTCATAGCAACTTCCTGTTTTCTACTGGCAAAACTCCTACCTTGATAAAACCAACATGATGGTATTTCAGCGGCAAAACTTAGTTAGATTAAAGTAAAAGAGGTAAAAAAACTATGTCAGTTTGACAAGTGTCGTATTTTTAAAAATAAAATATGAATCTTTTAAATCAAGATGCGAGATTTGGAAGTCAGTGTGAGTCAGAGATTACAAAAGCAGTATATAAAAATATTCCGTCTAATACACAAAGATAAGAAAAATCCATTTGAAAGCAGTTTTCTCAGTTTTTGAAGTTTTATTTAATACCACTCACCTTCGGCTCGTGTTATTACTGAAAATGTCCTTCACGAAATTGCCAAGGCAACAACCTTTCATATAATCGAAATATTTTGCCGGCAAAATTTTCTCTTTATGATATTATATACGATAAAATTAGTTACCCAGCTTAAAGCAAAGAAAGGTAAAAAACTATTGTGGATTTATATTTAAATTAAAGAAAAACACTTACTTGTAATTCTTGTGAAATAGTATTGTCGAGTAACATTCGAGAAAAAATTTGTTGGCAAAAGATTTCTCCTGTTTTATTTAAGTTTGTTGCTATTTGGTAATTTTGTTTATGACATTTAATCAATACCGATTGTTATAAATGTCATTCACGAAATTGCCAAGCAACAAACATTCATACAATCGAAATATTTTGCCTCTTCTGATATTATATACGATTAAACTTGTGGCAGACCCACCACCAAAACGTCGATTTTTAGTTTTTTTCTAGTTACTAATTTTAAATATTTCGGATTTTTGGTAGGGTTTCTTTTTTTTAGGAAAAACAATGATTTTCGGCCCCAAAACAAATAACATCATAATTAAATGAATTAGCCGAACCTGTTCAGAACATATCTATTATATTTCAT
>JACEGR010012422.1:0-11631 GCA_014170235.1 Listronotus bonariensis | reverse complement strand
AGAGACATTTTGCACCTCTTAAAATAACAGACGTTTTTGGCCTCCTTATGGTTATCGTTATTATAAACATAACGATTACGGCAGCAGTTTTAGACAGAGATTTTGCAGCCTCTTTTAAGAAATATATCTTGCGTCTGCGCTTTCGACACATAACGTTATTTTTGCCTGTGGTTCACCCACTTTAAAGTTAACGAAAAATCAGTATTTACTTTTATTCTTCATAAGATATAAATTCATATTTAAATATATGCAAACACTTCTGTTGATTTCGTTTTTAAAGTAGATGCAAACAATACAGTATAAGCAAAACACAAAAAGTAAGGTTAGGTTTGGTAGTAGAATAAAAAGCAAGTGTGCCAGATTGTAACATCTAAATTAATTACTGATTTAGAATATCCGTAAAAGTGCAAGTCCGTTTTAATTTCTTAACACTATTTGATTTTTATTACTGCTATAGATTTTTTGCTAATTAGAGCCTAGGTATAAATGATATTTTAATTAATACGGCATAAAAATTTTAACTTTTTAAATAATTAATATTAAAATTTCTACAATCCGGCAACCACGCAGTTTAACAATAACGATAACGATAAGCTCTTCTGTATTCATCCGTAATTAAAGGAGTCCGGTATAATATAACGATAACGGATCATGTTTGCGTTACTGCGCAGTCTCAGAATAACGTTAACCACAACGAAATTGT
Organism: Listronotus bonariensis; assembly: GCA_014170235.1. Classification (NCBI taxonomy): domain Eukaryota; kingdom Metazoa; phylum Arthropoda; class Insecta; order Coleoptera; family Curculionidae; genus Listronotus; species Listronotus bonariensis. The sequence continues at coordinate 10,928 of JACEGR010012422.1, read as the reverse complement.
AAAATAAGGGGTGCAAAATGTCTCTATTTACGTTAAAAGTCGAACGTAAAACACGTGTCTAATATTATTCATAACTCCCGAAAAAAGTTTTAATTAACCATTTTAACAAAAACAAAAACATTTCCCGGTTTTATGAATGATTTAAGAAAAATTTGTTTTTATGAATATAGCATAGTATTACGCATTTTACCAATTTAGTAAACAAATTACTTGGTATTGTTTGTGTGTAGTTTTAATATTAAAGTGCGTAGTATTATACCGGGTGACAACGAGATCACTTTCCGACTGCCATTTTTTAAATTCTTAACGATACTGACAAAACTTGGTAGGATTGTTAGACTAAGTGGTAGGGTTGTTAGACTAAGCAAAAGTCATTTTTGGGTATATATGATAGGCTTTTATGACTTCCGGTTTTACCGGAAATGACTACAAATTTTTATTTTTAAATGGGACATCCTGTATATTTTTGGTTTCTCGGATTCTTCCAGATCATTTTTAGTCGAAATACAATATTTTAAAAACAAATTTTGGACATATTTTATTTTAAAATTAAATTTTTATTTTTCATCTAGAGTGCCATGATCATTCTAAAATCACTCCTCATACTTTACTTACTTTCAGAAAAATACGAAATCGGTTTTATCTTTTTTAATTGTTTTACCCTAGCTCAAAAACCAAAATAGGACCATATCACTTTCATAATAGAGACATTTTGCACCTCTTAAAATAACAGACGTTTTTGGCCCCCTTATGGTTATCGTTATTAAACATAACGATTACGGCAGCAGTTTTAGACAGAAATTTTGCAGCCTCTTTTAAGAAATTTATCTTGCGTCTGCGCTTTCGACAGATAACCTTATTTTTGCCTGTGGTTCACCGATTTTAAAGTTAACGAAAATTCAGTATTTATTTTTATTCTTCATAAGATATAAATTGATATTTAAATATATGCAAACCCTTCTGTTGATTTCGTTTTTTAAAGTAGATGCAAACAATACAGTATAAGCAAAACACAAAAAGTAAGATTAGATTTGGTAGTAGAATAAAAAGCAAGTGTGCCAGATTGTAACATCTAAATTAATTACTGATTTAGAATATCCGTAAAAGTGCAAGTCCGTTTTAATTTATAAACACTATTTGATTTTAATTACAGCTATAGATTTTTCGCCAATTAGAGCCCATGTATAAATGATATTTTAAATAATACGGTATTAAAATTTTTGGCAACCCCGCAGTTTAACAATAACGATAACGATAACGATAAGCTCTTCGGTATTCATCCGTAATTAAAGGAGTCCGGTATGGTTAATAACGATAACGGATCATGTTTGCCTTACTGCGCAGTCTCAGAATAACGTTAACCACAACGGAATTGCAAAATAAGGGGTGCAAAATGTCTCTAATAGTTCTAAATGCAGTATTTTAAAGTGAATTCAACGATGTAAAACACTACGACACTTTACTTTATTTTCTTATAAAAAACAACATATATTATGTACTTGGGTAAAGGATCTTTTAAATACGGAAGTCGTAAAAGCCTATCATATACCGGGTAATGGCATCGCCGTGTGGGACATAGGAAATCCCATGTAATTTTTAATGGGGTCAATTATTGGCTCCCTAATTATTTTAGAGAAAAATTCTATTAAAGTTTATTGAAGAGCATGCAAATCTACGTCCATGGTAAAAACTTTAGATTTTTCGGTTAACCCGTTTGCTAGTTAGATGCTAATATATTTTTAAAAATTGTTACATTATTATCGCCTCATATTTATGAACAACAATAAAAATACCAGTTCGCGTGACATTACGTTGTCATTTTAAAATTTAGTGCTTTATTATTATCAAAGACAGCAACAAAGCAAAACTCACCTGCATCCTATCCGAAATGTTTACATGCATGGCATTCTTTGTTTAATCTTTATCTGTTAGTGTCCAACACACTAAAAGTCAATTTATTTGCATCTCTAACAATAAGTTATTTTGAAGTTACGAGGTATGGTGGCGTGATATGTTTATTTGGCTTATATTTGTCCAAGAAACACCCTGTATGTCGCACTGGTTACGCCAATAAAAACAATTAAAGAAAACAATTATCTACTACGAATGTATTATATAATTGATGATAAATAATAATAAAAACGGCAAATAAAAATCTCGAGAATGCCTGGTACATAACATTTTTGATACGCATTAGTAATGCGGAACACCCTGCGAATGAGATCATCTGATTACTTGCAACTATTTAAAGAAATAATTGATTTGTTAAGCTAATTTTTTGTCGTAATCTCGTTTTAGAAATATTGCCATTTTTTTATTGTTATATTAAATCCATTCTATTAGTGGTATGATGCTAACATGTAGGTTATATAACCCTAGGTTTATTTTATTGTAACCATGCGTTTACCAATCACAAAAATATTTCCGAAAATAAGCAGTTTTGGGGTTATAAATCATAAGTAAAATATTTCTTAACTAAACCTGCCTGTTATATTTTACTGAAAAAAATGAAGGACTCTTTGTTTGACCTCCGGACAGTGCGGACGTGCGTAGAGGACTACAAAGTTCTTCCCGGAGTGGCGGCTAGAGGTGTGGTACGAACGTTTTTACCTCAATCAAGGGATCAAGGAAAGCTTCACGCTAAATTGACGGCATCTTTCTTCTGGATCTAAGCGCTGTGAGCGAAGACTCCTATAAGCTGATGGTACCCTGTTTGGTGGTGAACACGAGGTATTTCTCAAATGGCGGAAAATAGATGGGCGTGCCATGGGAACTGTCAGTAGTGAAAGTGAAGGTTATACGTAACACCAGTAGCAGATCTTGGTTTGACAGCCGACAATTTATGCATTGCATCGATTGTTGAATTGTTTGTTTTCTTTTTGGAATTTCTGGGAGCTACGAGCTCGATTATCCAGATTTTCCGCCGACGAAGCCCTGGAAAGCATAGTCCGGAAGGGGAGAGTGGTGGATTGGACCTGAAAGGACCAAAACCCAGAAAAAATAGAGAGAGAGAGAGAGAAATGAATAAGTAGCTTATGTCCTAGATATCTAGATGACTTTAAAATTATTTTTTGGTCAATTTCTGACGTATTTCTTACCTGTCAAGTTTTTTACAAAGAGAATAGGCTGCAAACGGATGTTTTTACGATAATTATATAAAGTAATGTGTAATAAACGTTAATTTATTAAGTTAGAAATATTTTGCATATGATTCATAACCCCAAAACTGCTTATTTTCGGAAATATTTTTGTGATTGGTAAACGCATGGTTACGGTAATATAACCCTAGGGTTATATAACCTACATGTAAGCATCTTACCACTGTATGGGTCAATTTCTGTTATTGTAGAGTGTAGATTGTTAATGGTCCAGCTTCTACCTAATGCTGGACTGTTGCAGTTATGATTTAAAGGAAACAATATCAGCTTGTTTGGTTAATTCGGTAGTATTCTAATCAGTAATCCAATGGTTATTATCTCATATGATATACAGGGTACGACAATGGGTATGATTTTTTAAATGGAATACCCTAAATATTATATCACCACCAAAAAAATCTTTTAAAATGCTCTAAAAAATATTACATTTGATGTGTCTATGTCAATTAGTTTCAGAAATATGACCATCCAAATCTGAAAAATAATTTTAAATTATTCTTAGAAGCGTAATAGAGATACATCTTCCCAACTTTCTTTATTTTTTAACGTATAAAATAAATAAAAAACCCTGTTTTGTTGGGTAGATTCTGTAGAATCCATATCTTTCATCAGAATGCTTTTATCTTTCAGGATATACAGTGTAGGACAGACACATTAATTTTTAAAATGGAAAACCTTGTAAATTATAAAAAATCTTGTATCTGTCCTAACACTCAGAAGTAGCAAAAAGTAGGAAGGCAATTGTAAGTACAAAAACTGATAAATAAAAAGGTAAAAAAATCTTTGACAAAAGTAGCGAGACTTCGCGAGACTGCATCGGAAACATAACAATAGCTCTTATTATTTAAACTCTTTTACTTTTTTTAGTAAATAAGGCTAATAATAAACTAAGTAGATTAAATGTTGTATATTTATGTTTACTTAAAATACATTTTCAAGTTTTTTATTACCCCAATAGAAGTCGTCATATCCTTTTATAATTTTGCGTACATGTAGTTTGGAGTATCTACTTTGCCATTAAAATTTCAAAGTTGCTTTTTGGCCAAAATAATGGATTTCTATCCCATTGTGTATCGGCGCGTCGCTGTAAAGGATAGCGGCGCCATTGTATAAAACAGTCCGATTGCAGGCGGCCTTTTTTATGTTTTTTTGTATTATTTTCAATTATTCATTGTTATACATTGTTAATCTAGACATTCATTTTTATCAGCTGATTGACAGTGTTACAATATTGGTTTCTTAATGTAAATTCCCAAATCATTCCAAAATTTATGCGAATATACCGAACGGTTTAAATTTTAGACGAGTGGGACGGACTTTGAGTCCTCACTGTATTATAACAACTAAGGCGTGTCCCTTTTTACAATTAAACAATAAAATAATCATACATTTTTTGTAAATGGTCAGTATGATTTCATATAACAAGAAACGCAAAATTACGTAATTTTTGCATTTATCGCGAAATCCGGTATAGCAGGTAATACATGTTTTAAATAAGTGTCTGAATATTATAATTATTATTTAAATGGTGATCATTATTTGTTTTATAAAGTATAATTAAATATTGTTGTGATATAAAAAAATGGCGTAATTATTTTTACATAATTTAACAACATTTTAATAGTTTTAAGAACTCGTTTAAATTAAATTAAACGTAATGTTAATTAATGAGGGATTCTTCTTTAGTCATGACTAGCAAAATGTCTGATGCCTGGTGCTTTATTAAAAAGGGGTTCCTAAAAGCTAGTTCATATAGACGCGAAAAGCGAATTGCGAAACGCGAATTTCATTCTCATTGGTCAATTTCACATAAAATTAAAGGCGGGTAATTCAAAATAAAGATAGTTTAAAGATGTTGCGAATTCGCAAAATTTAAAATCTAGTGGGCGGGAAACTTGAGATCACTTTAATTTCTGGCGAATATCGCGTACGCACATGCGTAAAAACAAGAGCTTATTTGTCATATGTCATTTCAAAAACAATTCTGTTATTGTTATTTTTATGTCATTGTATTAGCTGTTTGGAACGTTATTTTTTTGGTTATTTTCTTAAGTATTTTCTGTTTTTTGATTTGAATTTATATTAACCTTTCTAGCCCTTTTCATTTATAACAAATTTGCAGCGTTTCTACGTCTTAGTTGCTAAATAAATGTACTATATTCTTTATTCATCACATCACAGATAAATGATATATTATTAAAAGGAAAAACAAAGAAAATCTCAAAAGAACTTAAGAGTAGCGTTACCACCGAAATAAAAACAATATAGAAATTTGTAGGTTATGTTGTTGCTTGTTGCCTAGAATTTCGGCGAATTTCGCAGCTGTATGAACATGACAAAAAAACGCGAATTTTTTGGCCAAATATTCGCTTTTGCAATTCGCTTTTCGCGTCTGTATGAACTTACCATAAGACAAGCAACAAACAATGCGAAGTATTTGAAGATTTTTCGCTAATAAGTCTAGAGTTGTTAAAGAACAGGAAAGAATGCTGAACAGGTTCGAACAGTTCCGTTTCTACCCGAGAACAGTTTTTTTATAATATTTAACACACCGTAGTTCAAAAAGTAAGACGTTTAGGACATATGTTTATATAAAGTTTTTTTCTTATTTTCTGTAAGTAAAGTTTGTCGGATGAGTTACTGGACACCCTGTATGTATGTAGGTAATTTGATTGAAATTGATGAACACTTTGATGTCTATTGGTGCCTAAACGGTGAGGTTTATCGATTTTAATAAGGAGTACCTTATTTTTTAAGTTTTTGATTGTCTATAAAATGGTGCCCCCAGCTTTGCGATACCTGTCAAAATAAAAAAGTTATGATGTAAATAAATTTTAAGTTTTGGGTAAAATGCCCTCTGGCGGTATTTAAAAAAGTACTTTTGTCTTAAAATTTTAGAATCTGCAAAGCTCGATTTGTGTGCCAAATATCAACTGGATTGGTTAAAAAATAAATGCAATATGGCGAAAAAACCAAAAAAAAATTGAACTTTGACGGCTTGTAACTCGAAAACGAATGACATTTTGAAAACTAATTATATAAAGCTTATTTGTCAAAATCAAGTATTTTAAAAATACGTTCATTACTTTTTGGGTTTATTATTAATAAAAAATACGAGAAAATGTCCAATTAAATTAATTAAAATTTAATTAATAATTAAATAATAATCCATAACCCGCCTCGATAAAAAAACATGGTTAGTTTTGGTCAGTTATCTTTCTGAATTTTATTTAAAAAAAGTAATAGTAACTGGTTTCTGTTGTTAAGCGCTTGTGCAACAGATCTAACCATAACTTCTTTTAAGGGCGGGTTAGGTCTGCAGGGAGTAATATTTTAATTAATTATTAGTTTTTAATTAATTTTACATTAATTTATTTGGACATTTTCTGGTATTCTTTATGAATCAGAAAGTATGATCTTTATATTTAATTTTACCCCAACTTTTTTATGGCCAACGAAAAGCCCTTTTTATAGGCTTTCCAGAGAGGTGCTACATAAGGGCTGTTGCCATTTAAGATTTTATAGTGACTGGGGTGCAGCTTAAGGGGTTGATAGAGGTGTTTCGAAAAATACGTCATTTATATTCCCACCGGATTTTATAAAAACAGTTTTAAAAAATTTATCCTGTATTTTTGCACACGTTCTTTGTTTGATGTTTACATTTGTATTTTTTAATCGTACAGTATAAAGATGCTAAAGTAAATGACACTGTTTTCCGTAAATATAATAACCTTTCTACATGTTGTAGTAATTTATTATTTTTAAACATCATTCGGAGGCGTTTTGAACTGTGCCAATTTCTCTAAAAAACCTTAATATATTTAAAGAGTTTAACGATTATATTATTTTACCTTCAACGCCTACTCAATGCAGAAATAAATGTTATTACCAATTTTTATACTTTATTTTGTGTTTGTCGTTCTATATTTGTTTATTTCCGTTTGAGAATGACGAAAGCAAAAATAAATAACGAAAACATCTCTCCCTTGGCCAAATGCGTTTGTAATTATGATTATTTCTTTTTAATTGTCCTGGGATTTTGTTATTTTCAAACAAAAAATATTTTAAAAGCTTATAACAAAGGGTAAACATGAGTTATACGGGCGCGGCGATTTTTGAAATTTTATATGGGTGTCATGTGTCAAAAACTTTTTAAAGAGCAAAAAAAGGGTCTCATCTACATACATTTTACCCACTCCATCTCTTCTTGCCTGATAGCAGAAAAATTTTCCAGTTTTGAAAGAAAAACCCAAAAATATCAAAATTGTTCTTTCCTCATATGATTATTGACACATGGCAACCATATTAAATTTCAAAACTCGCCGCGTCTGAACCATAGATCGTCGCTGATCTTACCAAGGGGCGAAAGCGCCAATTTGTTAATTTTACAGGAAAGCGTTTTAAAGAAAATGGGTCCTATTTGGAACACGATTATTTTTTAAATAGTTTAGTAATTATTTTACTGTTTATGGTGTTACGTAGGTCAATTTACGTGCTTACTAAATACATGTGTAAAATTTAAATACTTATAAGTTATTACAGCTAAAATGGACCCAAATGGACGTTTGCCCTTTTGTTAGATTTTTTGAATGTTATTTTGGATGTTCGCCTGTTCTATTATACTAATATTCAAATTAAATTAAACATGTTGCCGCTCTTTAGGTGGAAGCTGAGCGGGTATAAAGATGTCGCCGGCTAAAGACATAGCTGTTGATACTGAGCTATGGGCCAAATCGCCCTCGCTTTGACTATGGTTCGTTTCAAAAAATGTAAATGCATTTTTCTAAGGTTTTTTAATTTGCTATTGTTTGCAGCAGCATAGTAAAAACAATCGTGTTGCGGTTCTGACCGCCGCAACCATCTGAAAAAAGGTATACTTCACGAAGGCCACGATCATCTAATTCACGAAGGTACCTTGCTACACAAGTCGAAATTTTGTTTGCACCTCGTTAAGCTATAGTTTTGTCCCACAGACAGCACATACACTCTTTATTACCTATGTTGTAAAGGTAGTTGGATGACCTGTTGAAGGTCAAAAACTGCGGAAGCCACAATGTTAGGATAAGTTTTTGATAGTTCTTTGACTTTTCCTTGTCTTTTGTCGTACTGTATCCTTTTCATCTTTATGTTAAAAAACAAAAAACATTCTTAATCTCCTTTTTCTTTCCTGCGTCGCCTTGTATGTAGGACATGTACAGAGTACCCTAGTCCTTTTACGACGGTGAAATGAGAGATTAAGAGATCGAAATATTCTCCGATAAGTATGGTAACAGAATATCTTTCTTTTTCAAGCTTTTTCTTCTTTATACAAATCATACATCTTTTTACCGTTAGGTCTGGATGTAGATATTCTTTGCTAGTTGATTTTCTACAAAAATGCGATTCTATTCGTGGAAATTTTTGTATAATAATATGATCAAATGCCAAGTCTCTAAGTTGTTTATCCAGCTCTTCTAGTTCGTTACTTCATCCTCCACGCTTATCCAAAGCTACTGTTTCTTCTTCAGTCAGTTTGTTATCGAGGTCTTTTTCGAATTGCCCAAAGTATTTAGAAGCATAATTTTGCATACACGCGTTGTACTGCCCGCATTTGAGAGTCAATATTTTAATGTTCTTTTTCTGCGTAAAATCTGAGCTGTTGTTCTCTTTATTTTGACCTCTTCTAGTTGTACATGTCTTACAAGAAACTCTTTTTCTAGCTATAAACTCTTTTTATTATAACAAGCATCATGATTTGTTTGTCTTTGGTCCTCGTTAAGGTTGTCACAGTCTGTAGCTTTGCATTTATATTTTTCACAGCGAGGTTTTATTTATTTGGCAGACATACCTTTTTTGTCACAGGACTAACATAAGTCTTTCCTTCCGTTCTTAAGGCATGCGCGGTTCTTTTCATGTTTTTTATAATTTTCTTTTCCAAATGTATTTCCCTTTTTCACCATCTAAGGCAAACCTAGAACTATTACCAACAGTAAAAATGGGCTGCCCAACAAAAAATGTAGGCATAACAGCCAATATTACTATTGTGAGATCTGACAATTAGGCAAAACTCCATTTTGTGCATGTTCGCCCATTAGTCTGATCCTATAATGTATTTAGTGTCGCTTACGCCTATAGACAATTTTGATGTTTACGGGAAACTGCTATAGATAGACGTTTGCCAGTTTGCTAGATCATAGATACCTTTAAATCTGATCACTTGATGGACTTAACTCCAAAACGAAAAAATGTCGCTTTCGCCCCTTTGTCTTATCAGCGACGAGATAACCTACATTTAGATCCGCAGGGGCAAGAAGCATTTTTGGATTTTTACGACCTCGCGCAGTGGGTGGACGAACATGCGCACTTAAAAGCCGTGGCAAAATACAAACACCGGCACCCCGTACCCTTCGTCCGCGGTCTGACCGTGACGCTCATTAGCTACCGTACTTCGAACAGAAAACCAGGACGCCGCGCCGCGCCGTCGACAAATGCTTTCCGATAATGCGGATAGTTTGTTTGGCTCCAGGTGCATTTACCCTCAACTGGCTTGCGCACAAACCAAACATATACAGGGTATTCTATTTACAATAAGACAGTTGCCTCATGTGAAAATTCACCATTTTGTTTTTGTGCATATAGATTGTCACAACTAAATAAAAATTTTATTATAGGTAAACAATTAAGAAAAAAATGTAAGGCTTTCTGTGAAACCAAATATACACGGCCACCCTGTATATAAATAAGTGATCAGCATATGGGAAATATTTACTTTTTAAAAGGGCAAACCATGTACAATCGTTCGTTTTTCATGAGTCAGCCAGCTGTCTGTTCGAGCGATCTGGATTTCTGGGAGCATTTTTTAAAACTATTAGCCTATTTTATGTTTCTTTTTTTTTGTTCATTTATTCCTTTATATATCTTTGATGTATAATCGTGCTGTTTAAATTTAAATTTTAGATCGAAATTCCTATAAATATGTAATAAAAATTTGTTTCAATAATCCCTGAACCTTACGTTGAACGGTCTGACCTTATCGCCAAGATTTTTTAACAAGGATGCCACGGAAATAACATTTATTCTCCGCTTTATTACATTTTTATGGTTTTTATTGTTTTGTCATCAAGGAAAAATGTTTAAAATGATGGCAAGTGGTTTAAAGGTCAAATTTTGCCACACAATGGTAGATTTACTAGATTCGTTTAAAGAAAACCTGGTTTGTATGGTCGTTGGAATTAAATAAAAGAAACCATACCGGGTGTTGCACCGTCGAGCGGGACATAGGGAATCCCATGTAAATTTTTAAGTAGTCAAATATTGGCTCCCCTAATTATTTTAGAAAAAAATGCTATAAGGATTTATTGAAAAGCACAGTAAGTTCCACCTAAAATGAAAATTTGAACATTTTTCAACCAACCAGTAAAGAGTAAACTGCTTAATACTTCTGCAACGTAGTATCTTATTATGCACCGTGTACTCTAGAAATCAACAATAAAAACACCATATCGATTTATCAGTGACAATTTAGATCATTAATTTATAATGTCATTGCCAAAACTGAACAATTTTATACGGGAATTTCAAAAAGAATCCTCGCATTTAATTTTAGTTTACAGCTAATTCCAACACATGCACTTACAGTTACGCAAGACAATAAAACAAATTTTTCTACATTTAGAAATCAATTTATGACGAAAATATCTGGATTTAATCAAATGCTTAAATATTCCTCCATTAACTGCCAGACAATAACCCAAACGATTATAAAACTTATTTCTTACGTAGGCTAGTTGG
>JACEGR010012421.1:0-11633 GCA_014170235.1 Listronotus bonariensis | reverse complement strand
TTTTTGCCGGCGTTGTACATTTAATTTACTGGCATTGCCATGACTCTTTAATGGCAAGGCATTGGCAAAAAGGTATCAAAAAGACGCGAAAGTGGGCAATTGGCCGTTATTAGGCCACGTGTTGCAGATAAAGTTATGGCATCCGTCATTAATAACTTATTGGCAAAAATGCGTTTAAAATGATGGCATTCATCAATAATAAGTTATTGGCAAAAAGATAACAAAAAGACACGAAAGTGGGCAAATGCAGATACTCCCAAGCAGCAAGCTGACGTCTTATTGACGAAAATTGTCGCATATAATTTTTTTAAAAGCTAAAATGATGCGATATTTTATTTGAAAATTAAAATAGGAAAAACTCCTTACTTCATGCAATTTCCTTGCAATGCAAAGTACCATCTCTCGGAACACTGTCCAACTTGGAGATACAGATTTTTACACTAGCCGAAGATATTTCTTTCAAAGCTAAGTGAGATCACCTACCGCAGACCGCTCTCGAATTATTTTTGTCTAATGGGTACGGTTTAGACGATAAAAAGCGAAGATATTGCAGAAACGTAGTAGTTTATTGTTCATTACGCCATCTATCGGTATGTCAAAAAACTATTAAATATATATAATATTTTTATTAACACGTCTTTAAAACTTTTAATAAAGTTTTAAACAAAATGTTTACAGCTCCTAACAGTCTACTTGAATATCTTGCTTTCTCGACTAGCCATCACCAATTAATCACATAACACACCCTTATTAGGTAATGAATACATTTAATTATATCTATTAAAAAACTCTTTTCTTTAAAAAAGAAACTAAAAAGCCAGAAAACCACGTAGAAAACAAATGCACAAAGCGGTCACCTTCGGTCGAAATTAACGTAGCTAATTTTACCATCATTTTATTTTTATTCGCTCCAGAATACATAATAAACATTTTGTTTGACCTAATTTTTATTTGCATGATTTTTAACAATAAAATGTTATGAAAAGGCCATTTCCTTTAAATTATGTAAAAAAACATAAAATAATGTTGTTTAGCTGCCATTATAAATAAAACAGATCAAAAAATTGCTTTAATGTTAGTTTAACACCAATGTTAATAATATGGTTTAAAAAGTATGAATATGCGTTGAAGGTTTCCCTTCAAAAATCCAATATTTATTTGCCTGCAACAAAAACGCGTGCTTTATTTAATCAGGATTGGTATGCCGCCATTTTTGTATGCTTGCCGGCAATTCACCTGCATGTAAAATTTATTGGCAATTAAGTGTTTATTTAGGGTTGACTTTTAATGCGTATAAGATGTTGGCATAATATTGCCACCAATTGCCAATGCTTTACCATCAATGCTAAAATGAAAAATTTACATTGCCGGAAAATAGTGTTTGCTGGGCTGTTACTAAAGGAAAAAAATATTACCGCCCAAAAAAGCTGAAAAGCAAAAAAAGTCCTCACGTTTAAAAACCAAATAAACAAGTACTTTTAGATTACATTTATAGTTACGACTTAACCACCAAATTTAGTTTGGTAAATTTTTCCGGGTGGGAGTTTTTTTTTACAGTTACTCTACCGACAAACATTAAGGGGCGGTTTTTCAACCAAAAAATAAGTAAAAATACTCTATATTTACCTAGGTCCTAAAGATCTTAGTTTTTAAACTACGGGATTTAACCTTTATACTAAGTTAGATATTTATTAAAAATTTAAAAGACAGTACCTATGTATGTATCACAATGTAATGACATGTATATATTTTTAAATTTTATATTGATATTTAGAATAGTTAGTTTCTGTAGATGGCAAAAGCTGTAGATACTGTAATAGTAAATAAATAAATTATAATCTAGCCTAATTTCAAAATATAATAATTAGGGATCCCTGGAGCATTTTTACCATTCATTACTTAAAAGCTAATTTTTCCTGACCAGCTCCATTTTGACGAGACGCCCAACTTTTTTCCTTAAAACAATTTTTGTTGGTGGTCGCATACGTGGGCCGGGTTTAAATATGTTGATTTAATGAATATCAAAAAACCAAGATGACATTCCTCGCAATTTGTAGGACAATTTGCGTTTTAAATTATATAAATATTATCTAATTAAGAGAAAAAAAATCAGATAGTTAGTAGGTATTTTTCACGACATTGTTGATCATACATGTTGCTGGTAGGGGACTCTTTAATGAAACCTTACATTTTGTAGGACAAATGTTTTTTCGGTTTATTTAAATAATTATTTTAAAAATTAACAGAGAAAATCCCTGTTAGTAATACATTTTTGATATTCGTCAAATCAACACATAGAATTTCTGCTACCGCTGTAACAGATTTGGGTCGAATACTGAAAATCGGTATTCGAATACGAACAGCGAAAAATAACGTATTCGAATACCGAATAATTGGAAGAAAAAAGTATTGGTATTCAAAAACTGGAAAACAAATATTCGAATGCTAGTAAAAAAACATGATTCCAAATTTTGAAGAGCAAAAAAAGGTCCTAACCTCATTTAAAAAATGTTGTAACGAAAAATTAGCTTGTAAGTAATGAATGGTAAAAATGGTACAGGAATCTCTGACTATATAAATCAACGTGGCACATACGAAAAGCTGGGATAAATGATTTAAAAACAAAAAAGTATTAAGCAAACTAAATGAAAATTTATTTCCTTGTGCAAACTACTTCGAAAATAAATCACTTTGTAAAACGACCATACAACCGCTGGAGAAAGGTGATTAGTTTAAATAAAAACAAATGAATGCCGTAAACTGCGTTATTTTGCTAACTAGATTAGTTTAAAACATTACAAAACACTAAGATTTTAAAATAGTTGTAAAAAATATTGTTCTTAAATTTATTTATAATAGACAAAGTGGTCCCTAAGTAATGGGCCAAAATTCAACTGGAGAATTCAAGCAAACTCTCCTATGCTTTTCACACTTTGGGCAACTGTTTTCAAGATATTTGCGTTAAAGTTATTTAGTTAAACCCAAAAATACCTTTTTAAAACAGTGTGTTAGCTTTTAGACTAACAGTCAGTGGATGACAGACCGTCAGTCATAAAAATTTAATTTCATAAAAGGAGGGCATATCCGATAGACATAATAACTGCTAATGCCTTAGTCCAAAGTTGACTCCAAGAGTAAAAGAGGATAAAATTAAATAAAAATCGAATAAAAATCTAACCCTTCTTTAATCCGCATTAAAAACAATAAATACAAACTTAATTGCTCAATAATGATATTCCGTAAGTCTAATTCGCAATGGCTGTATGTGTGTCCTTTTTAATCTTGCACAGTTAAACAGAGAAGTATTAGTACACATATAGACAGTTTACGACCATTTTCGATTTTTAGTCTCTTGTGACACAAAGTACGAAGAAGTGCAATTATCGCCTTCTTGAGTAGAAATCTACGATAGAAAGCGATTTGTAGAATTCTATAGAGCATCGTCAGTATTTTACCAAAGCTCATATTTTGTTCAATGACTCTGCTGTACATAACTTTCATGAGATGGGGCTTTACTAAGCCGAGAGAGGGTATCTATGACGTCACTCAGGTAAGACAAGTACCTTACCTAAATTTGAACAAGTTCGGCAGTATTTTACCAAAGCTGACCTTTAAAGAGTATATTTAATGCGACCAAAAAAATGGCAGGTGGTTGTAATGTCCTCCTTCACCAAAGCTGCCGTTTAAACATTAAAATATTAAAAGCCTTCAAAAAAATTGGCAAACGACTTAGCTGGTTTAAATTTCGTTTAAATTATTGATTTTTTTAAGTCTTAAGAAGGACTGGGTGATTTTTACTTTGTAACACTAGTGTGATATGTACTTTTCCTCACTGCTATATTATACTGTTTTGACAATATTTTTACATTGAAAATCACCTACCTAGAAGCATTATATAACTTTTATCATTTTGGAATTTAAAAAGGCACTCACTTAATAAAAATTGTATGGTTTGGTTAGGTAATAACGGTAACAGTTTAATACGGTTTTCTGCTATTTTAAGGGTTTTTTAAAAATTATTGATACTTACATATTTTAGACACTCTAAATAAAACGTCAGTGGTGCATATCCAAAATATTTTGTTTTTTAAAACATATCAGTAAACAAACTTACTGGACCGGGGAGTGAAAAGGGGTGCTGGGCGGGGTAAAATTGGTAAAACGAGTTAATAAAACTGAACATCACATGTAAAATTAAGTAAAAATTACATTTTTTCCTCATATTTTTGAGAAAAAATATGAAAATTGTAAATGCATAACCTAACGTCCTAAAAGTAAGAAAAAAACAACTACTAAACGTCAGTTATACCATGCAAAATATGGAAAGTATTTGGCAACGTCGGATGGGTCTGATTCTATTTATGAATGGATAAAAGAAAGTGGATTCATAAAGTGTGTATAAGCCTCAGGTTAAATTAAGGGATTTAAAAAAATATATTTAACTAGTTGTTTGAGTACACGAAGACAGAGAGAAAGGAATTTGATCTATCGCTGTTTTTTCTCTGGCGCTTTAGGTCGAACGGTCAAGCGGCAAGGCTGCCTCTACATAGTGCGTGCTCAAAAGTAGGAGGGAGATTTTTAATTTGATCTACTTACCTGACAACACTGTGCCACTGAGCAAGCAGTCAGTGAAAGTTGTTTTTTGTGGTTATGTCTATTTTTGTTTAGGAAATTTTATTATTACTCTTTTTAATATTAGAAGAAAGCTTATACTGTGTAGTAACTTAACATTAATAAGATGATTTTCGCTAATTTGGGTTCTACTGTTTAAGGTAAGTAAAAAGTTTTTTTACTGACACTACAATAAATATGTCATTTGCAAAACCAATAGCAGATTTTAGAATGACATCATAATATATATCACACGAGTGTTGTAAAGTATTTAGCAACACTAGTGCTGTAAAATACTTTGCAACACTAGTGTGATATAACGCTTTTTTGCGTTCTA
Source organism: Listronotus bonariensis (assembly GCA_014170235.1). Taxonomy (NCBI): domain Eukaryota; kingdom Metazoa; phylum Arthropoda; class Insecta; order Coleoptera; family Curculionidae; genus Listronotus; species Listronotus bonariensis. The sequence continues at coordinate 6,685 of JACEGR010012421.1, read as the reverse complement.
TTAGCAGGTTGGGCGAACGGTTGGGCGAGAGCAATTTAGGTTGGGCACTCGCCCAACCGTGCCCACCCCTGGCGCCACCACTGTATTTTACTATGATTAAACAAAAAGTTCAGATATTCACGCCCAACGAAGTGGGCACGCTAGTATTTAATGAATATAAAGCCAAGCTGCAATAACCTAAAAATACGATTAAATTTAAAATAATTTATTAAAAATTCTTAAATGTGCCTTGTGCTAATAGCAGTAGTGTGTCCTCTTGTTTTTTTTTATGTCATCTAATAATGGTGAAACCTAACTTTGAGATATAAAAAAGGTATTCCTTTGACCTTTGTGGAATTAGTGACCCGTCTAGACCTGAAGTTTACTTTTAATAAAAAGTTTAATTAAAAATATAAATTTTAGGTTTTCCTTTATGTTCAACACGTTTTTTCTTTTCTTTTAATATACATTGTTTTATTCTATTTATATTAAGAGTAAATTAAGTTATTACATACAAAGTGTCTCTAAGAAAAGTATACAAAAGTCTACCACAAATTCCTTGCAATATCTAACGCAATTTACCTTTGTCGAAATGTTGAACGTTTGCAAGATACAGGGTGTCAAAGTTTTTATTTTATTATAGTAATTTTTATAGCTATTTATGTATCAAGGGCGTTACTAGGTCGATCAGGTCGAAATCTAGCCCTCGGGCCAGAGGCCCTCAAGCTATTTCTGACCTTCAGGGCATTATAGTCCAGTAAAGCCCGTGGTGCATACAATGCTTTATGTTTTACCCAAAAGAGTTTTTCAATGACTAATTACATTATTTATTCGCAATATAAAAATAAGTTGCACCTGTATCTGTATACGTAAGTAGATAATGACTGGTGTTAAGTTTGACTTTGATGTTTCTATCAGTTAGTCAGTTGGCATTTTTTATTTAACGATTTGCTCAAAATGGAAGAAATTCCACAAAATATAAGAGAAAAGGCCATAAAAGCGACCGAAAATCTTTTGCCAGTTAAATCAAGGCAACAGTATGATCGGGAGTATGGCATATTTGGTATTTGGAAAGATGCGAACGCAATTCTTTAAATAACCGAAACCGTTTTAACGGCATATTTTCAGGAACTGGTAAGTTATTGATTTTATTTTAATACATATGTTTAACAAACTTTTTGTATAAACTTGATCTTTATTGTGACAGAAATAAAATTGGATAAGCAATAAAATTTCTATATTAGCGCATTAGGGCATTATAAGCGGGCATTATCATAATGCCCGCTTATAATGCCCTAGGTGTGATAGCAGGTATTATTGCTACCATAACATATTTTGTTTCTAAGGTATTACAGATCAATAATAGATGGGTAAAACATAATAGTTATTTATTAGATAAGTGAGTTATATTACATATAAGTCACGCAAGAAAAGTTTTTTTTAATAAAATATTTTATCCAACACTTACATATAATATCTACATAATTGATCAGATTTTGAGGATATAAAGTGTACTATAAGTCACTAGTGAGCTAAAGTACCCTTTAGCTCACTAGTGAATTATAGACTTTAGCTCACTAGTGACTTATACTAATTCTTTATTACTTCCAACATTTCAAAAATACAAAATTTTGTTGCTGGTGTTGACAATGACAAGTAACAAATAATGGATGACGTTTTCAAATTATTTTCGATATTAAAAACGATTTATACGAAAGTGTTGGATAAAATTTTGTATTAGACACGTGAGTTATTACATATAAGTCACTTAAGTAAATTACCTCTCTCGCCCTTCGGGCTCGAGAGTTAAACTTTTCTTGCGTGACTTATATGTAATATAACTCACTTATCTAATAAATAACTATTATTTGTTAGGCATTTTACCACAAAATTATATATCCAAAAGGTTTTTGGAGTGGGTATTCAATTACGCTAAAGTTTTTGTAGTAAAATGTAAAGGGGGCCACCTGTAGTCCTTTGCTTAGATTCAAAGTGTCATAACTTTTTTGCCTTAATATATTAGAGTTTTCATATAAAATTTGTATTCTTATATATTTTTTGTACAAAAAAGGTATACCTGATAAATATCGCTACGAGCAACCATTTTTCAAATATTTAAGATTAAACATTTTATTTTATACCTAAGTTTGCCGTTGCATTTATTCACGCTATATTTAGGCTACCTGGTAGTGTCCAAAAGGTCTGTACAAAATGATATCACAAATTATTTGAACTAAAATACGACGATCTCATGCAATTTACTATAGTCGAAATGTTGCTGGCTTGCAAGATACAGGAAGTCAATTTTTTTATTTTTTTTTACTGGGACACCCTGAATTTCGCAAACGATAAATTTTTCTACTTAGTCAAATTGGATTTAATTATTTTACTTTGGTTTGGTACCATTTTGTACAGACTTTTTAGAAACACCCTGTATAATACCGCAATCATAATATACCATAATTTTAAAGAGTATGATGCACAAATTTACTTAAAGGGGATATACAGGGTCTTTACAAAGTCTATAAAAAACGGAAAAACATTTTTTTTTAACAGTACGAAATCCGGCGGCTATAATCTGCAGGTATCCGTTTTTTAATTGAAACTTATTTTTTATGAATGATACATGATAGTAGTCTATAATCCATTTCTTATTCTGTGATAGCAGAAAATGTCACGTTCGTCCTAAACAGGTCATAAACAGGCCATAAACCATCGGCGTCACGTTTTTTAATACGTAAAATTCACATATTCTGAGAGCTAAAATAGGATTCAATTATAGCTTATTAAAAATTAAATTTTATAGAATAATTACATTAAAAACCCAATTTTAACAAAGAAATGTCAAAGTGATTAATTCATTAAATTAATTCTAGTATTTATTAGATTGTTATACGGCATTTGTTTTATAGGCATTTACGAATTAACCCGGACGGGGCAAGAAAAATTTGGGTGGGTGCTTTAAGACACCTATATACCTAAGGTAGTATTTAAACAGGTACATTTGAAAAGGCAATTAAATATTGTGTTTTAAGGGGTTTCTCGATAATACATTATTACTTTACTTTTACTTACTTTACATTATCGTTATGGATAATGCCTCCTACCACTCTAGACTAGCAGATTAATTACCTGCGTCTTCTTGGCGAAAAAGGGAAATTAAAAAAATGGCTGAATGAAAAAGAGATACCTCACGAAGATAATATGGTAAAAAAGAGCTTTTAAAAAAATTAAGAAAAGTCAAACATAAATATAAAAGATATGGTATTGATGAGATGGCTATGGAACGTGGTATCATTGTACTTCGCTTACCACCTTATCATTTTGAACTTAATCCTATTGAATATAATGTGGGCACAGGTTAAAAGGGTTAGAAGCGAGGAATAGTATCACTTTTAAATTAAAAGATGTAAAGATACTTTTAAAGCAGTCGCTAAACAATATAACTGAGGACAGCTGAAGCAAAGCTGTCACTCACGTTATAAAAGAAGAAAACAAGATGTGGAAGCTTGACAATTTAATGGAAGACACAATATAGCCCATTATAATAAATGCCGCAGATCATGACTTTGATAGTGAAGAACTTTATTTTTCTGACTAAAATGTATTGTAGTAGTAAAATTGTAAAAACTAAAATAAATTATATACATATTTTTTTTATCTAATAGACTAATAAATTTAATATTGTATTTTTTTAATAATTATTTTATCTGTGGAAAGGTACCTTTTAACTGCTTATTTCAATGCTTTATTTAGAAATATCGCCAAATAATTACAAAATACAATGGTCAACTCTTATTAAATGCATGAATATAAACTTGTAACATTTTATTTATGAACGTTGTATTGTAAATTAACATAAAAATGTCTAGAAGTTACAAAATAGACCTGGGCAAAAAATCGAATATCGAAATTTGTGAAAAAATATTTTTCATCGATCATTTATTTATCCCAATATATTTATTTCAAAGATGTGTTTAAAACTTTTGGACTATGTACAGGTTATTAGTAACTTATAATAATACAACTATCTTATATTATTATCCCTATTATAATATCGTAAAACTTGCACCCAACATGCTCCGACACTGGAAGGTTTATTTTCTAAAAATATTCAACTAAACCATTGTTAAATTTATGGCCCTATTGTAATGCATCATTTACAGAGTGTATCGAACCAAATACCTAAAAACTACCTGTTTATTAAACATTGAAAAGAGTTTAGAGACTTGCCCTGTAATAAAACCTTTTTAAATTTATAGAACCTTCTCCAGCTATCACGGAATAAGAAATGGACTTTAGATTACACCATGGTTGCCTGCAAAATTTGGCCGCACGTACCTTTAATTAAATTCTTTTAATTAGTTTTTCTTGATAATTTGCATGTACATGTTTTTTCATTACCCCAACATTATTTAAAATATAATGATGTAAGGAATATAAAAAAAATGGTTGCCAGCTTCCGGTCAGCCGCAAGTAGGGGTTGTCACCATTCGAATTCATTTTTTCCACCACTCTTGGGCTGGTAGTAACATCCCGTTATACAAAGTATAACGGGATGTTGTTAAAAAATTTTAGGGCAGATTCTATTTGTCTTTGTTTTTTTTGTTTCTTTTGTCTACGTAAGTTGGCGTCATATGAAAAACTTTTTTATTATTAGGGAATTATTGGAATAGGCAATAAAATAAGGTTTTTCTCTTATTACTGCTAAACCCTAACGCGCCTATGCGAAGAAGTGTTATTGGTCAACATGACATGCTTGTATTATTTTTAACCTAAAACTGGAATATTATTTGTTTTTATTTATAGTCTATTTTATTTATTTGTTTTGTATAGTTAAAAATGGAAAATTTTTAACTTTTTAGTATATTTTAAAGACAAAATATAAAAATAAATAAAAATTAATTTAACCCTTAACCTCATTTTGTTTTCATATGTCATAATAAGGAAGGAAAATGACCGACTATATTTTGGCACAATTAAAGTCTAGCAGTAACTTTAATAAAGTTTTCCTTATTTAAAACTACTACTGAGCATGCGTAATGTCAAAATACTGCTGAATTTATTACTGCTAGACCTTATATAAATTCCAATAATTTCCTATTAATTTTATGAAAAAAGGAATTACTAATAAAAAGTTCTGCATAGTCTAAAGCCTAAAATACAACCAATAGATTTCAAATTGTGTCAGTCATGCACAAGGTTTGGACATGAATGTATATTTTGCTCAAGAGTAAAGTACCTGTGTTTTTGTTATTATCAAAAATTGTTTAAAAAAAAAAGAATGCAAGAATTTAATAACTAGTTTTTTATATGCAATTTTGTTTATTTGCAAAAAATGTTTTTTTTTTTCTGCGAAAATAGTAAATAACGTATGTCCTAAAAGTTTTGGCACACAATATTTATCTCTGACTATTCAAAGCTTCACCCCTCACTCTTCCCACAAAAGGTCGGGATACACCCCTGTTAGAAATTGCGCACCAGACAAGGATTTTATCTGCAAATTTCGCTTTATGTTTGTATCTAACATTGTCAGGGCATTCCTCTACGTTGTCCGTATAAAATCCATCGTTTTCCTTTATTTCAGAATTAATCAAAGTGAAATACTTTTCGTCATCTAAAATAATGATTTTTTCATTGACAAAATGTACCCGCCTCAGGTGACGACAACATCTTGGTATACGAAGAAGCTGCGCTTGTGAGTATTTGGGGCACTTACGTCTCTTTCTGATATTTAAGACCATTCCTCCTCAATTCCAACGATATCGTACTCTTAGAAGATCTGTATTGCCTAGCCAGTCTCCTCGTTGACATTCCAATCTGGTTTTTTGCTCTTTTCACCAATCTCTCTGACCTCTGTGCGGTAAATGCACGTGGTCTTCCACTTTTGGGAAATTCAGACATGGTATTCCCTGCTCGTACTCCGCTATTGTTCTATAAATGGTTCTACGTGAAATGTTTTCATTCTGGAATATTCGACAGATTTCAGCTTTGGGTATCCGCCCAACTAACTTGTAGATACTTTTTCTTATTTCTAATTTATACGACATCTTAAAGCGAAAACTTCAAAATAAATAAATCTTAACTGAGAGTAAATAAAGTAAATAAACTTTTGTTTTCAAAGGCAACTTGATATTATTTTGTTTTTAGGACATACGTTATTTTGGTTTGTCTATTGCAATACATTTCCTAATTATAAATTTTATAGACAGTTTAAAAAATATATTATAAAAACAATAACAAAATACAATGCACTAATGTTTAAATATAAAAATTTCTTGATTATCGCAGAAAAAAAAGATCTTTTTTTTGTAATTAACAAAATTGCATATTTAAAAGTGATTTTTAATTATAAAACATATTTTTTTGACAATTGTTTTTATATTAGTAAAAATACAGGTACTTGACTTTTGAGCAAAAATTACATTTTTGACCAAACCTCGTAGATGAATAATACAATTTGATATCTAATGGTTACCTTTTTGGTTTTGTACCATGCAGAAATTTTTTAAAAATAAACTTTTTATATATAAATAATAAAAAAAGTTTGCTATATGACGCCAACTTACGTGGACACACTGTAGATCGTTGTATTTTGGTTCAAGGAATTTGTTGTAGCATTTTATAGAGACCATTTTAAAACATCTTTATACACCAAATATATATATATATAGAACAAGCCATCATTCCCAATAACCTGAAACCG
>JACEGR010012420.1:0-11635 GCA_014170235.1 Listronotus bonariensis | reverse complement strand
ATTAATAGTTTAAAAAAACTAAAAAACACGCTTTTATATGCAACCGAACTAAAAAATTGAAAATAATTTTTTCACATTAAAAAATATTGTCATTTCATAGTAAGCGTGGGGTGCATTTTACTATTTTTCATAACTTTTCCATCATAGATATTTGCAAATTTAATAATTATAACATTTAATATATTTATCACCCCACGCTTTTTACTATGAAATGACAATATTTTTTTTAATGAAAAATTATTTTCTAATTTTAGTTCGGTTGCATATAAAAGCGTGTTTTTAGTTTTTAAACTAAATTAATTTTATTTTCTGCTACTCTTGACAAGGTGAGCGAAATTTTTTTAATGAACAAGAGTGGCAATTGCTGCAACATTCTCTAACAGCATAAAAGAAGAAACACTTCAAAAATTTCTTCTTCATTTCAATAGCAAAAGTTTGAAATGTTGCCAAAAGATGGCAACTCTAGGTGTTGTTTTTATAATATAATGGAATTTTTTTCCTGAGATCACAAAGAGCGACGGATATTGCTTCACATAGATATCATGTTCATGCAAACAGCCAAATGAATAAGCTGGAGTTGTTAAAACTCAAAGATCATAGCCAGATAGAGACCCGTGCCATAAAAAGGTAGTTAAGTGTTAAAACTGAAATCTGGCTCATTTCCTTCCTAGCCCCACTAGAAACCTTTCTTCAAATAACGACAATTGACCATTGCCTTAAAATGAGCTCTCTCCGTCTGTCTCCCGAATTGGAAACCCAATTTTCGACAGGCAACAGGTCTGGTTGGACAATGGCCCTTGTTTCTGGCATTACGCGTCCGAACGGAAAGCAACTGCACGCAGTGTATACTCTAAATTTGTAGCGTGCCTCACACGTGTAACCATAGAGCGACTTCTCGGAGCCGAACGAACTGGCCCAGCCGTTGGGAGTTTGAATACTTAACCATATATTACGAGTGGTTTGATAGTTGTTGGGTAGTAGTGACGTAAGCCAGAAGAACAGCTTCTTTCTGTTCAAAATTACCTTTTTTTTTTAAACATCAGACTGTGTGTTTGACATACAAACTTTGGGTTGAACATTTCTGATTTAGAATTTATTGAAAACAACAATTTAATTAACAAATGCATATAACTTTAAAAACGTATTTTTGTGTTTCTTGACAAGTTGCATATTTTATTAAATAATACCTATAATGCCCTCTTAGGATAAAATTATGCAGCAATATTTGGCAATGAAATAAATCTCCATTGCCACCATTACGTTATAATAAGTTAATGTAACCTCAGACCATTGTTTCTAATAGCAGCTGACCATAAATTTTATACGGGATGATCTTGCACCAAACTGCCGGCTTGTGGGTAAAAAGCTCAGGCCAGCTTCTCTAAAATATTGTTAAACTCAGTTATAGCCATAATACTCCAAAGTGAAATATTAAACTTGAAAAGACCAAGCTGGTTTGCACATAAAAATACAGGCCAGCGAGGTTTACTAACTGAGTTAATATGTACAACCAATATAGAGCCTGGGGCTCTCCATCATGTCATTAACTCGATTCCAATAAGCCATACACTCAATGAGATATCATTCTTATGTCCTGAGTGGACAAGTGTGGTCACTTGAAAAGTTCAGGCAAGAAATGAAAACTTGGCCGTTATAACACCTTTTTTTGCTTATAATGATCGTGATAACGGCATTGTCTCGTTAGGTTAGCATGGTCAATTGATGGAAACACATAGGTGAGAAAAAGACCACAATAACTTCTCTGCATAAACACGTGTAATTATCGCTTTGTTTTGGGTTATTTGCTACTGCCGATGTAATAAATCTGCTCGTTCTGCCAGATAACCACAGATAAGTAATTTCTTTTCTGGTCAGCCTGAATTCACTTATGCTTTCAAGATAACAATTCTTTTTTAATAGTAGATCTTCTCAAATCATTTATTTGTTATAATTCCATAAATGATGAAAAAAAATTATAAATAAAACCATGTATAATAAATTAAACTTTCTAAAGTAACCCCCGAAGTTGATGTGATGCTTGATGCCCACTACTTCTGCAAAACATCGTCAAGCGTCACGCCGATCGCGCGAGGTTTGATTGGCGGGCTATCTCCCTTTCAGCCAGTTCTCGGCACAGCTTCATCTTTGCGCGGCTTTGGATAAAAGCCGGAACTGTTAAGGTACGGTTGAGTAACGCAGGCGCGGCCAGAATATCTCACAGGGAGCACATTTTGCACTTCCAAAATAACAGACGTTTTACCCCAGGTTATCGTTATTAAACATACGGACAGGCAGTAGCCTAGCCATTTGCAACCTTAAGAAATATAGTCTTATGCCTCAGCTGACACATAATCTTGCCTGTGGTTCGCCCATTTTAAAAGCTAACGAAAACAAGCTTACTTCTTTATTTTTCATAAGATACCACATTCATATGCAAAAACACTTCTCTGGCACATTACCCTCGTTTTGAAAGGTAGATGCAAACACATAGTAGCAAGCAAAACACAAGTGCGTCAAGCCCAGGCAGAATGTGGAAGTGCGTGCCAGACAAACATCTGGGGCCATTTCACTGACGAATACTGTGCGGGAAGTCCGCCTCTCCTCTGGAACGACTATCTGATCGTTATAGATTGCCAATTGCCTAAATGCAATTTTTACTAATACGGCATACCTTAACCTTAAATACTGATATTAAAATTTTCTACAAATCACTTAGCCTAACAATAACGATAACGATAAAGTTTTTCAGAACTGTAGGTATGGTGAATCAGGCATTCACTGATAGAATACAGCATCTGGTTATTGGAACGGAACTCAAAAATAAGGCAGCTTATTATCAGTAACGTTGGTTTCAAAGATCGTTATTGTGCTGCAGGTTTTTGCCGTGCTTCTCGGAATCACCTTTGCTCAAGGAGAAAATCTCAGGGAGCTGATCTCATTTGCCTGCGTGCCGACCGGGCCCCAGACAAATTTTCCTCACATTTCTCTGTGCAACACTGAAAGCTGCGGTTTCGATGTTATATCTCTTGCTTTATTATTGATCCCTTTATATAATTGTTGTTACGTTTTATGTTAATTTGGGTGTTATTATGGTGAGTCAAGGTGAAAATTTAACCCGTCAATCACCGTCTCCAACTGAAAAACACCGTAATAGGTTTGTAACATACAATATTACGGTGTCTTCGCTGAGTATGAAGAATGTGGAAATATCTGATATCCTTGATATTCTTTTTTTTGGGTAAGATAATTGCTTGCAAGGTTTGGGGCTGTTGGTTATAACAGATCTGGGCTGTGTGTACCTATGCCTACAAGACTGATGTTTTCTTAACTACATATTTACAATACAGGTGAAGAGGCACTGAAAGGTCGTATCAACATCTTAACATTGTACAACAGCGTTTTATCTAACAAATGATTGTTTATATATTAGTCTCGAAAGCTTTTACTACAATATGTGCCGAACACCCACCACAAATTGCAAAGTTGGACAACAGGTTGTGAGTTTTGTGTTGTAATTTACAGATTTTTTGTATGGTGGCAATATTTTTATAGCCTGAAACACTAGACATGTACTGGGGGTTTGCACAAAAAGGGAAACATACCTAAGCTTGCCCCACTACTTCACACCCCCGCACACAGCTTACTGATAAGACGCAGCCTGACTGACACCAAGCCTTACCTGCCTGACTTATAATCTCTTCACACCGTAACAATATCAACCCCACCACAGTTCACAGTCAGCGTGTTGGAGCCACACTCTGGTCTGCATTTGCGTGGGCTTACTTAACCAGATATCTGTAATACTCTTTTGTCACTTAAAATGTGTTTGATCAGCCGAAGACATTTGCACCAAAGCAACATTTCTGGCGTTTTACCCACTGCCGATTTTATTTCCGGTTTTTTGGCTTGGCGCTCGGTATGAATAAATGCCGATGCGAACGTGAGCTGATGTTTTTAAAACGTTACTGACATCGCAATTCTGTGTATTTAATAGATAAATTCATGACGAGCTACAATATGCTTTTACACGCCTTGCTTTATAACACATTGATCACATGTAAGTATTTTTCTGCTCTGGAATATGAACAGTTTCAGCTTAAACGATATGTATCTGAAGTTTGCAATCACATTCTCAGAACATGCTGAGTTATTTTTCAAGTCTTTACCGGGCCCTTTAACGACCATTGCATGCTTCGACATGATCCTCGTTAAATAAAATAAAAGGTTATGTCGAATATACATAAATTCGTTTCGTCCGGGTGTGTACGTTCAAAACAGTCCCGGTCTAAATATACAATAAGTAAAATATAGCAACAACATTTGTCAAGTATAAAATAAACTTTAGCATTTTTTATATTTCTTATATATTGCTTATGGTATTACGTAAAAGCTTGTGTAATCAAAACTTGAAATTTTGTGAGTGGCTCAATCCAACAATACTTAAAATTGCTCAGGCCTGGGCATAGGCCGAAAATTTACTACCTTTGAGAAAATTGCCTGGTCAGAGTGCAAAATACACTGTAAACAACTTTTATATCTAAAATTCCAAATTTTGTTCATACTCAAAACACCATTGCCTTGCTCTAATCAGCCACCACAAAATAGCGTCTACTTTTTAATAAAAATATTGTAATTTAATGCACCAGTACCTGAAAAACTTATGATTTAATAAACGCCGATGGCGCCAAAGTAAAAAGTCGCCGACTCGTTCGAGATGTAAGGGGTACTTCGGGGCAGTCACCAATATGAGATATCGCGCGTCAAGATAAAAATAAGTTAATCTAAAATATTGCTTTATGAAAAAGATTTTTTTAAATATTTTTATATATTCAAGACCATAAAGCGACTTAAAAAATACACTTCTTGGCCTCTCATCAGTCCATCTAAATATATTTTTGATGGATGGATGAGAATAACAGGGGTAGTCTATTTTAAGTCCTTTTACATAGTCTTGAATATATAAAAAATATTTAAAAAAATCTTTTCATAAAAGTAATATTTTTTAAGATTAACTTTATTTTTTTTCTATCTTTGTGCCGCGATATCTCCATAATGGTTGACTTTTGACCCCAGGAAACCACCCTTTATCTCGAACAAGAATCAGCGTAATTTTTTCGCATTTATTTCGAAACACCCTGTATATGCATCAACGTTTAACCAAAAATCACCTTAAGTTTTTCGAATTTGTTTTGACAGGTGACCAGTAAAGTCCGCATCACATTTAAGAATATTTTTATTAAAAATTAGACGCTGGCAACCGTTTTTTCCTGTGAAATAACAATTAAACAAAACAATAGTTGTTTTGAAATATGGGCTAAAACCTTAAAATTTTAGATATAAAAAGTTGTTTTAATTTTTTTCTGACAGAAACAGATATTTTCTCAAAAAAAAAAAAAAAAATTAAGTAAATTTTACATTTTCTCAGCTATATGCAGAACGGTTAGTACAAGATTGGAAACAGATTTTAAAATATTGTTGGATTAGTACAATATTTTTTCGCTTTCCTGTAAAATTTACAAAGTTTTAGTTACAAAACTTTGCAGCAAATGCATAAGCAATATATAAGAAATATAAAAAAAAATGCCCAAAAGTTTAATTTTTATACCTAAAAGTTTGACAAATGTTGTTAAGTTTATATTTTTACCTATTGTATATTTAGACCAGGACTTGTTTTTCTTTAATACACACAGACCAAGTAGGTATAGCAATATTCGGTACCAATAACCTTTTATTTTTTTAGTGTGTTTCCAATTCTTTTAAAAAGGATCATGTCAAGAAACGTCGCAAAGAAAAAAATAGTCTCGTTAAAGAGTTATTAAAGACTAAACTTACAAAAAATGCTCGAGAAAAGTGTTCTGAATGTGATTACCAAACTTCAAATACATATCGTTTTAAGGCCCACAAACTTGTTCATGACGATTCCAGTGACGCTAGAAAATATACATGTGATCAATGTGATTATAAAGCAAAAAGGCATTCCAATTTAAAAGAACATATTATGCTTCGTCATAGAGACCCATCTGAAGTTAAAATACACAAGTGCGATCAGTGTGATTTTAAAACACATCGAAAATCACGTTTAAATCAGCATTTGTTTATTCATACCAGGCTAAGAGAAATTGAAAGTCCGTAAAACCGGAAATAAAAAATCGGCGAAAATTGAAAATTAAAACGCCAGAATTTGTTGCTTTTTAGTTGCAAATCAAATCAATATACGACGATCAAGAAATACATTTTAAAGTGACAAAGGATATTTTAGATATCAGACAAATTATTCTTATAAATGCAGACCGGAATATGAACTTAACAGACCGTGACAGTGACAGTGAACAAGATAGTGGGGTTGATGATACGGATGAGGGGTGCGGTAGTGAGGCGTTAATAAGAATCAAACAAATAAGAGCTAGTGAATCAATCAAACCGTCTTATCTTAGTCGCTCTATTTGTGTAATGCAGAGTTACATTACAGTAATTAGTGAACAACTAGGTGTCTTTATTTTGTGCAACCCTTGTTATTTTGAACATAGTATAAACGTGGCTTTAGGAACTTATAAACATGTTAATACCCACCATACAAAATCTGTAAATTGCTGTACAAAAAAACTCTCCTGTACCCTATGTGACGTTAACCTTAGTTTAATAGTGGAATGTTCGGCTTGCCTAATTTGTAATAAAGCGGTCAAGGCTAATATAAATAATCATTTGTTAGATAAAACCTTGTTAACACAATGATTAAATATGTTAATGCAGTGCCTGAATCTATGGTACAATTACCTAGAGTTTATTGTAAAATATGTAAGATAAGAAAAACGCATCAGTGTAAACATAAAAGATTTTGTAAAAGATGTATTATAAAGCATAACTTAATAACAATTTAAACGTAAATTCTCTTTAAAAAAAATATCCAAGGGTCAGTGTTCCCTGTTCTGCCGTCCAACGGAAAAACACCGTATGTGTATATTATAAGCCTATTTACATACGGTGTTTTTCAGTTGGAAGACAGTGTTGACAGGTTTAAAATTTTCTGTAACTGCACCACTAATAACTACTTAAATTAACTATAAACAGTAACAACTAATTATATAAAAGTCCAATGAATAAAAAGCAGAAAATAACATCAAAACCGCGAAAAAAGCTTTCAGTACGATTGTACACAAAGAATGTGGGAAAGGGTTACGTCACAAAATTTAGTCAACATAGGCTTAAATGGGATCGAGCGCTCCTTATTAAAAAGTTTATCTCCTTGGGTAAAGGTATGATTCCGAGCACAGCGGCAAGGCAGCTAACGAGAGAATAACGAGTAGCGTTGCTGATAATAGAGACATTTTGCACCCCTTATTTTGCAATTCCGTTGTGGTTAACGTTATTCTGAGATTGCGCAGTAACGCAAACATGATCCGTTATCGTAATTCACCATACCGGACTCCTTTAATTACGGATGAATACCGAAGAGCTTATCGTTATCGTTATTGTTAAACTGCGTGGTTGCCGGATTGTAGAAATTTTAATATCAATTATTTAAAAGGTTAAAATTTTAATGCCGTATTAATTAAAATACCATTTATACCTAGGCTCTAATTAGCGAAAAATCTATAGCAGTAATAAAAATCAAATAGTGTTAAGAAATTAAAACGGACTTGCACTTTTACGGATATTCTAAATCAGTAAATAATTTAGATGTTACAATCTGGCACACTTCCTTTTTATTCTACTACCAAACCTAACCTTACTTTTTGTGTTTTGCTTATACTGTATTGTTTGCATCTACTTTAAAAAACGAAATCAACAGAAGTGTTTGCATATATTTAAATATGAATTTATATCTTATGAAAAATAAAAGTAAATACTGATTTTTCGTTAACTTTAAAATGGGCGAACCACAGGCAAAAATAAGGTTATGTGTCGAAAGCGCAGACGTAAGATATATTTCTTAAAAGAGGTTGCAAAATCTCTGTCTAAAACTGCTGCCGTAATCGTTATGTTTAATAACGATAACCATAAGGAGACTAAAAACGTCTGTTATTTTAAGAGGTGCAAAATGTCTCTAATATGAATGGCTCTGGCGCTTGCGGCGGTGGCTTGCTGCCTACCGCGGTCCTCGGAACCGTACCTTAACAGTTCCAGCTTTCCGTTAAGTTAGCATGTACGCTAAAAGGTGTAATACATTGCCAGGGTACAATAAAGAAAGGGTAAATTTACTCATCGTCGGTACTTTTGATCTTTTAGTATACGGTCGAATGACCTTGACGACGGACGCCATGTTTTAAAGTAAAATGTAAGGCATGTACTCGCCGCGCATCAAATAACAGGGTTGTACTTTAGAAATTTAATTTAATATATATACATAGTTTTATTTATAATTTTTTTGTCATTTATGGAATATAATAAATAAATGTGAGACATTTTTAGGAGACATACCTTATTAAAAGAAAAAATTTGGTATGTCTTGAAAATAAGACATTTGCTCCCAGAGGACCAGGTTTTATTAGAAAAAAAAATTACTTATAAAGGTTATACTGCTTGAGCAAGCAGATTTGGTACATCGGCTAGCTAATAGAATAACAAAACAAGCAGTATTAGTTACGCATGTTTACATGCCGGGATTTAGTTAGATTGTCTCTTTTCCTCACATTGCCTATGTGTTATGTTAACCATGCTAACCTAACGAAAAGCTGGAACAGTTACCGATTTCTCACGATCGGTATAAGCAAAAAAATTGTTTATTTGCCAACTAACTAGCAACAAAAAGCTTTTTTTTCAATTTTCTTCGACTTTCCATTGCCATTTTTCGGACCTTAGAATTGGTGCCCGTATTGTGAATATAAAACTATTAAAAAAATCGAGTTTAAACAGGCATATTGGTCGGAGGCACGCACGAGAAGCAGGCACATAATGACAGTTTAGTACATATTATCCGGTTAAAGGTAAACCTCACTAAATAACATTTTATGGTCTAGAAAATAACAATTTCTCTTGTCTTTTCAAGTTTAATATTTCACTGGAGTTATTGTAATATAGCTTGGTTTAACTAATATTTTTAGGAAAAGCGTATTTAATGACTTTTACCCTTAAACCGGCGATATTTTGTTAGTTTAGTGCAAAATGTATCCATGTAAAAAATATAGTCTAAATATATTAAAACAATGGTCTGAAGTTTTGTCTTTTTAATTATAACGAAATGTCTGGAGTAGCAATAAATTCTTCAATATAAATATTGCTGCAAAATTTTATCCCCTAGAACATTATAAGGCATTATTTAAATAAAATATATGCAACATTGTCAAAAACACAAAAGATACGTTTTTAAAAAGTTATATGCGACGTTAATTAGAATTGTTTTTTTAAGTTTACCTAATAAATTCTAAATCGAAATGTTATTTAAAGTTTGTATGTTTTAAACACACAACAATATCTTAACGTCCCTGTCGAACAAAAAAGAAGATAATTTTTTGAACAAGAAGGGGGCGCTGACGTCCATGTTTCTTCACAGTACGTCACTGCATACCCCGAAGCAATATCAAACTCCCTCTCGTGTAAAAATGTCTGAATTCAACACCGCTCATAAGCTAAGTGATTTTTATTTCAAACTCTAACAACAAAGGCCAGTTTACCGTTCAGCTCTAGTATCTATCGAGTTTTACGATAAGTTTCTGAAACACGTACCTATAAACCTAGAAATACACACTGCATTACGGCATAGTTTGCTTTCCGTTTCGGACATAGAAATGCTAGAAACTCTGATGCTTTAAAGTTATTGTCCAGAAAGCCAGACGGTTGCACATAATTCGAAAATTGAAGGTTTCCAATTCGAGGTGTAATGGAATTGTAAAGACAAACACAGACGGAGGCTGGATCGGTGAAAGCTTTAAAACAATAATCAATTGTCGTTATTTGAAGGTTTCTGGGCAGGTAGAATAGAAGAGTGGTATTGTTAGATTTTTCAGTTTTGCCCTACACATATTTTTAACACGCTTTTTAACACGCTTTTATTAACTTGGGTTGTAACTATCTATCTGGCTGCCTATGTAACGGAATCTTTGAGCCTAATTTTAACCAACTTCCAGCTATTCGATTTCTTTGAAACTTTGCACACGTATTAAGGAAACATGACAATGCAATAATCTGCAAACAGTATCCCGTTATCTTTTTGGATCGCCAGGAAAAAAATTCCATTATATTATAAAAACAACACCTAGGTTGCCATCTTTTGGCAACATTTCAAACTTGCTATTAAATGAAGAAGAAATTTTTAGTGTTTCTTCTTCATTTAATAGCAAAGTTTGAAATGTTGCCAACAGATGCCACTCTTGTTCATTAAAAAAAATTTTCGCCATTTTGTCAAGAGTAGCAGAAAATAAAAAATGAAAAATAATTAATAGTTTAAAAAACTAAAAAACACGCTTTTATATGCAACCGAACTAAAAATTAGAAAATAATTTTTCATTAAAAAAATATTGTCATTTCATAGTAAAAGCGTGGGGTGATAAATATATTAAATGTTATAATTATTAAATTTGCAAATATCTATGATGGAAAAGTTATGAAAAAATAGTAAAAATGCACCCCACGCTTTTTACTATGAAATGACAATATTTTTTTAATGAAAAATTATTTTCTAATTTTTAGTTCGGTTGCATATAAAAGCGTGTTTTTTTAGTTTTTTTAAACTATTAATTATATTAGCTTGGGTTGTATGTATGTATGTAACGGAATCTTTAAGCTTAATTTTCACCAACTTCCAGCGGTTCGATTTCTTTGAAACTTTGCACACGTATCAAGGACCCATGACAATGCAATAATCTGCAAACAGTATCCCGTTATCCTGATTAGGATCGCCAGGATAAATAAATTCCTTTATAGATTTTCTGTAGGAGAGTAACAGAGAAAGAGCTAGTGCGCGATCTGCGCATGCGTGCAGTTAAGGACGTACTCTCAGCATAAGGCTGACAGAAACTTGTTAGGAGCGTTCTGAAACCCCATGCAACAGTGAAGCTTTAAATGAAATGATTAGATTACGAAATAGTTCGTGAAACATTTCAATATCACATGTCCGCAGAAAACTAATTGATATATCGAACTAAAAATTAAAAATAAATAATAGTTTAAAAAAAACGCTTTTATTTGCAATCCCAAATAAAATTAGAAAATAATTTTTCATTACAAAGAGTTTGTATTACAGTAATAAAAGGTCAAACAATGAATCATAATTATATACTTCAAAAATAGAAATATAATAAAATTTAAGATAATAACAGAATAATTCACTTCAGAATAAAAGCGTGGGGTGCTTAATATATTAAATGTTATAATTATTTCATTTGTAAATATCTATGAGGGAAAAGTTATGAAAAACAGTAAAATGCACCCCACGCTTTTACTCTGAAGTGAATTATTCTGTTATTATCTTAAATTTTATTATAATTCTATTTTGAGGTATATAATTATGATTCATTGTTTGACCTTTTATTACTGTAATACAAACTCTTTGTAATGAAAAATTATTTTCTAATTTTTAGTACGGTTGCATATAAAAGAGTGTTTTTTTAGTTTTTTAAAACTATTATTTATTTTTTGGTATTTTAAATAGAATGTTTTTAATAGGGCATAATCCCCTACCAATTTGATTGCAATAAAA
>JACEGR010012419.1:0-11637 GCA_014170235.1 Listronotus bonariensis | reverse complement strand
ATTATTAAAATTAAAATCTGAGTACGGAAATACATTTCTCTTAAAAAGTTATCTTAATGTTTTAACAAATTTAAAAAAATAATAATAATAAATAAATAATTTACAGGACTTTTTTAAAAATGCATATTATTAGTTTTTTCAACATTAATTAAAAACCAACAAGATACAGCTGTCATCAAAACGGCAGTAGATTAATGGTTGAATGGCCTATAATTCTCCCCATTTAACTTAATATACTTTCTATCTTCTATACTTTTCAATATCCAAATACATTTTCTACCAACTTCAAACACATTGTATAATATCCCATAGCTGTCTATAGGAATACTTTTTGAATATTCAATTAATTTATTAGAATAAATCGTATCCCGTTTATTTTCTTCATGTATATATAATCTGCAATAATAAAGGTTTATTTATGATGACACAAATATAATTTTTGAAATATGTTTTAAGCAGAGAAATTAAATAATTATTCAAAATTAATACACATAGCTTAACATATGTTACACGATTTAAAATGTCCTCTAAATTCTAAAAATACTTAATAAGAATATATTGGGTGTCCAATTTAAAATAAGAAAGTTTGGGTAGATTCCCGTTATATCGAAAGTAAAAGAAAACAAATGAATACGTTATTATTTCGCCACAAACCTAGGTGCCAAATTTAATTTTGTTATTAAAAAAAATAAAAAGTTATAGGGAGGGACTCACCGGCTAGGGACAACCGGTATATACTCTAATTCTTTATAATAACCGACACAGTGTTTGTGTTAAGGTTTTTTTTAACCTAGATGTTAGGACCATTTTCCACTTTCATAAAACAACCCTGTACAGAATGCTGCTTTGTAACCATAGCACTTAATTTTGAAGTAAACCTAACTTGATTTAACTAAAATGCTTGAAACTTTCGTCTTTTGTACAAATTTTCACCGTGGGATATCCTTAGCCTAAAGTTTATTTGTTTGGGTAAATATCCTTTACAGTTGCAAAAAGGGTTTTAGAATGTTGGGAGTTTAGTAACCAGCATGGAGTAGTGTAGGCAGATTTTCATTAAAACTGAAGGGTCGAAAATCAATGTATGGGGGTATACAAACGACATAGTGCTTTGACTTTCCTAACTAAGCCCCATACAATTGTGACTGGTGAAGCGAAAATAAATTGCTTTTGGAAATAATTTAATTTAAATTTCGCTATATTTGTTGATTCATTTTTTTGTTACAAAAGTTATAAAATTGAAAAAAAATAATTATGTCAAATTAAAACTATGTTATGTCTTTAAAAAGTTAGACTAAAAACAGACGAAGCGGTTTTCACCGTACCGACAGCCGAGTCGGCGACGAAGCAGTGCAAAACAAACGAGTAGGCTAGTCGCGACTGTTGTCTGCCGGCGTTCGACTCGTGTGTTTGCACCGCTTCATCGCCGACTCGACTAAAACGATCCGTCTGCGTTAAGGCTGAAAACAGACGAATCGGTGCAAAACACATAAGTTGGCAAGCCGACTTGGCCGCCAACTTAGCGACGCCCTATGGCGTTAGTATAATACAAAACAGACGGGCGGTCGGCGCTCGCCGCCTCATGTGTTTTGCACCGCTTCGTCGTCGACTCGACCGCTGACGCGGCAAAAACCGCTTCATCTGTTTTAATTCTCAGCCTTAGTATATCACAAAACAGACGACCGGCCGGCGCGATTGCTGCGGCAGCCAGCAATCCTAGTACAGGGTGTCAAAGTTTCCATTAAATCTCAGTTATTTTTAAAAATATTTTTTTATTTTTAGAAATTTCTTTACAAAATTTGGTATTGGGGGTTCTTTAAGAAGAGGAATCGAAATATGCTCATGTTTTTGTTGTAAAATGTAGAGGAAGCCACCTGCAGTCCTTTACTTATGTTCAAAATGTTATAACTTTTATGTGCTACTGTATATTATAGTTCTAGTGAAAAAGTTCTATTTACTTATATTTTCTAAAAAAAAGATATACCAATTAATATCGTAAGGAGCAACCGTTTTAAAAATATTCCAGAATAAAGGTTTTATTTCACACAAAGTGCTACTAAAAATTTTCTAAGATAAAATAAAACAATCTAACGCAATTTACCTTAGTTAAATAGTTTATCGTTTGCGAGGAACATGGTGTAAACGTGAAAAAATAAAATAAAAACTTTCATATTATTTTGGCCTAAAGGATGTGTGGTAGGCATTTTGTACAGACCTTTTAGAGACTGCTGGGTAGCTTGGATAAAGCGTAAAGAAATGCAACAAAACATCTTTGTATAAAAAAATTGTTAATATCTCAAAACCGTTGCTCGTAGCGATATTTACTAGGTATACCTTCTTTGTGTTAAAAGTATAACAAATTAAAACTTTTTATTAATGCCATGAAAAAAATGTTTTGACAATTTAAACGTAAACCAAGGACTGCTTGTGGCTCCCTCTGCATTTTAAAAGCGAAACATTAGTAAATTTTGATTTCTTTTACTGAAAAACCTCTTAACCCTGATTTTTGTAAATAAATTTTTAATAAAAAAATAAAAATAACTAAATTTAAATGAAAAATTTCACTCCCTGTATCTCGCAAACGATAAACTTTTTGACTAAGGTAAATTTTGTTAAATCGTGTTATTTTGGCCCAAGTAGTTTATGGTATCATTTTGTACAGAGAGACCCTGTAGATTATAGGAAAAAATAATTAAGCAAATAACTAAAACGCTTAATTGAGTTTTTATGTACTTTCCAAAATACATAAATGTTTTTTTTAATAAAGCCTAAAATTACTTGTTAATAGTGATCGTCCGATACCGATATAAATATCGGTATATCGGTATCTTATCGGCATATCGGCAAATTTTGTCGATAATAATAATTTAAGATTAACTATTTTTTTTTTTGTAATTAAAAACTTTTTTAACATTTTTTTTTTTTAATAAAGTAACTAAATTATTTCTAATGTGAACATATCATTTTATTTTAATAATTTTAACGGTAACATTAAAAAGTAAAAGTTATTATTGTATTAAAAAGAACAAGGTCTCAAACTACTCTCGGTAAAAATAAATTACGTAGCTAGTTTAAGTAAAAGTTGCAGTTTTTTTATATTTTCTCTATTTTTTCCATCGTATTTTTACTTGTAACTTGTAACGAAAAAAATAAAAATATTGCACACACAATCGTTATCCAATCTAATCTAAAGCAGCAATCAAGTCATGTCAATGTACTTATTCAAACTGCGGAGCGTTGGGAACTACCCTTTCCGTACAACGGCCAATCACCGCTGGTGGTTGGACTCGGTCTGGGAATTACCGACATTTGTTCACATTACGCTGCGTCCAAACTTGCAACAATTCGCCAAAAATCCGTCCAAACAAACCAACCTATCCACGTCCAAGTCCGCGCTATGTGGCGCGCTATTCGGCGCAGCGAATTGTTGCAAGTCTGGACGCAGCATTACATCCGTGGCGATGCCAGTATTTAATAATAAGATTAAAAATGCTTTACAGCGCTGCCTCTGTTGACAATTTTTACTTGTATTCATAAATTTAATTAAATAGCTAAAGCTTTTTACAAAATGTGCCGATACCGATATTACCGGTATCGGCAACTAAAATATTGGTATCGGCCGATTATCGGTATCAGAAAAAACCTATTGACCGATCACTACTTGTTAATTATACAACAATTACAATAACAACAAACATTTATTTAATAACTTAATATCTAGTCTAACAAAATTTACTAAAATTAGTGTAAAAATAACAAAATTTTAAGGATTTTTAAAAACTTCCCTTCTGTATTTTAAAAACAAAAAATATTATGCGGACTTATGTTTATAAAAACTTTTGTTTAAATTTTTTTTTAAGAACCAGCCGTTACAATTAATGGCTAAACTTTAAGAACACCCTCTACCGAATCAGCTAAATGTGAGAAAAAGAGACAGTTTAACGGCATGTAAATATTTCGGATTGAATAATTTATCGTACATCCTTTGTTGTTGCTTTACTGGCTCATAAAAATTTTTGCTTTGTCTAAATTGCTAAAAGCTATAATTAAAATTGCCGTGGAGGATACAGGGTGGTTCCAAATCGCAAAAAATTAAATTAAAAATTAAAAAAAAATACAGTTTTTTAACTACCTAAGTAATTTATGTAAGAAGTGCTTAAAGTAATTATTTTTTACAAATGGGAAGTTTGATAGCACAAGCCGTTAGGCGAGTGTGGCTATCCCATGAGCAAAGAAGACCCCTTATGGATGTGTTACATAATATATTTTTCTACGACCGTATAAAAATTTTCCAAATTACCAGTTTATACATGTTTTATTTATTTAAACTTATTAATTTTAATTTTTGCAGCACAGCCATTATATTCCAACAAAAATCATCCATATTTTAATTTTTATTAAATTTATTGGCAAACGGTCAAATTTTAAAACTAGTAACACATGGTCACCCTAATTGTAAAACCGCGTAAGTGTAGTTTTAATAAAACAGGCGATGCTATCTTAAGCCTTATAAAAATAGGGCTAAAGGTGGCCTCAAAATCACATTTTTTATTAATTAAATAATTGTAAGACCATCTAATTCCAGTTTTTATATAAAAATGTGATTTTCATGCCATCTTTAGCCTTATTTTATAAGGCTACAGATGAACTGACAGAACATGAACTTAAAAGAAATATTGACGAAATCAAAAGTAACTTGACCGTTTGATTTAGTTGATGTCGCGTTTACTGTTACATTGCATAAATCGATATTTAAGTATATTGTAGTAGGCATGGAAACAAAACCCTAATTTAAAGTGTGAAAAAAGCTTTAACGTGTTTAAAAAAGTTACTTTTTTAACACATTAGGTAGTGTACTTTATCTTCATGTTGAGGATTATAATAACAATATTTTTTTAACGGTCGTGAAAAAATGGTATTTTACCCATTTAGACGTTTATAAATATTTTTTGACTGCCTATTTAAAAAGCATAAAAAAATAAAGGAAATTTTTACTTTCTGTTAAATTAAGTTACTACCACATACATTTTAACTTGATAATGTTGGCATATAAAAAAATGAATTATTTTTGTATTTTTTTTAAATTTTTTCAGGTAATCACTGGCAATAAAAAAATGTATCAGATTTTTTAATAATCTTAAATGCTTTTTCATCTAGTAGTTTTAAAAATATATTATTTTTATTTTTCAAAGTAATATTTCCGCAATTTTCAACCACCCTGTATATCATAGGGCAGTTTTTATTATAGCTTTTAGCATTTCAGATGAAGCAAAACACAACAAATGATAAAAATAAAAAAAAATGAAGTTAGGTTCGTCCGTATATTTGTATGTTTTAAAAGTTTATAAATATACTCTAACGGCAACAAGTTTTATACTTTGAAAACATAAAATAAAGTACGCAATCACTACAATGGGTGTCACAAACATAGGTATAATATGAGATTAAATTATTTGTCAGAGGCGGCACAAAGTATGTATTATGATTAATTCATAATCAATAATTAAAATCTATTAAATGATTTTACAAAATAAAAACAAGGCGTTTAATGCTTAGTTTAACCATAAATAGTAAACTTGGTTTTAGTAAGAAAAGAACAATGATAAAATTTCTTTAAAAAGTTTTATGTTTTATTTACGACTAGTGACTTATAAAGAAAAACAAAATATATGTACTTAATATTATACAATATAATTATTATATAGGAAATGAAGCTTTAAATTGAAAACGTCCCATAAATAATCTAATGATATCTTAACATAAATACAGGGTGATCAAACTTAAGTCGGCACTATTGCTAACTTCTTTATTATTGAAAATACGGTTAAATTAAAAAGTTGTAGTTTTTTTTTACGCTTAATAAATATTCTGCCAACCAAAAAGTAATTAAGCATCGAGTTTTCAATTTATTGCAAAAATGTACTTTCTTTAAATGAAACAGCTTTTATAATATATCACCATTCGAAAGAACTATCAAAGAGTTTCAAAAAGTCCACATTTGATATATCAAATTTTTAATAGTTTTGGAAATATAGCCTTCTTAAGGAATTTCATAGCAAACTGACATTTTTTGAATAAAACACCCTGTATATATATCACCATGACATAGACATTTTAAAGAGCTTTAAGAAAATACCACATTTGATATGTCTATTTCCTATAGTTTTGGAAATACGGTCATCCAAATCTAAAAATAGTAGAGATAATGTCCATTTTATTTGCGAACCTAAACTTAGTGCCTTCAACTTAGAGCTGTAGATATGTAAAATGAAAATTTACCATAATTTTCATTTTAATTTGGATGGCCATATTTCCAAAACTATAGAAAATAGACATATTAAATATGTTATTTTCTTAACGTGCTTTAAAATATCTATTTTTTGTGATGCAATATACAGGGTGTTTTATTTTAAAAAGTCCAGTTTACTATCAAATTCCTGAGGAAGGCTATATTTTTGAAACTATCAAAAATTGGATATTTTCTGGACTCTTTTAAAGCTCTTTGTTATGTCTTTCGAATGGTGATATAATATTTAAGGTGTTCCATTTAAAAAAAGTACATTTTTGCCACAGATCGGAAACTAGAAGTTTGTTTTTCTGTTTACAGCACGTTAATCAGCGAAAAAATACCACAACTTTACTAATTTAACCTATCTCGTATGTCCAATAATAAAGAAGTTAGCAATAGTGCCGTTTGATCACCCTGTATAGCAAAAAGTAGCAGTATCAAACATATTTTTCTTAAAATTACTATCCTAATAAAACCAATATTGATAATTTTGGTTATTAGCTTAAACAAGGAACAAGTATTAGTTTCACTAAATAAATTTCTACACTTACCTATTACTTCACAAGTTGTATTATTTCTTATTGTATTCTATATTATATCTATAATTGGCATATATATAAAAGGAGCTGCATATTAAAATAACTGCTATATACATAATTTTAATTTAAACACCCTGTGGAATGATTAAATGTTTTATTTTTTAATATATAGGGTGTCTGGAAAGTTGAGGTCACAACTGATAGGGGAGATAGAGTGAGACAAAATAATGTTAGTACTTTATATAAAAAAGTTTTATCGCGCTTCGTTAAGGAAATATTGACTGACGAATTGACTTTGATTGAATTTGGTAATAAAAAAAAATAATTTAATTATAACTTTTGAACTGTTGCCACAGTACCAACGATATTTGGGCTACTAAATAACCTCATAGTAAGGCTTCTTTCCATAGGTAAACGGCTGTTCAGTAATTTGGAAATATACAGGGTGCCGCGATTTTTTTTCATTTAATGTATGCATTTTTAACACTGGTGATAAATTTGACATTTTTCTTTGACTGCTTAATTTCTCCATCATTTTTGTACAAAAAAGGTATACCTTATTTTAATCGATATCTTGGACTTTTTTCATAAAAATGCATTTTAAGTCCAGACATATCAGCATTTTCTGAGTAATATAGAATTCTTATTTTTAGACAAAATTTTAAAATATAGTTAAATTCTTTAATACATTTTTAAGTGTAGTATAAAGTTTAATGGGCTTACAAACACCGTTTTTAATAATTTCAACACATAAAATTAATAAAATTTTATATAAAAATTGATTTTTTATTACATAGATACAAAGTGCTGGTAGAGTATGTCTGGATTTAAAATGCGATTTTAAAAACAAACAAAATGTCAAATTTGTCACCTGTGTTAAAAATGCATACATTAAATTTAAAAAATTGCCACAACCTGTATAATTTTGACTTACTAAACAGCCGTTTACTTATGAAAAGTTATTAGCATTAGTATTAGGTTATTTATTTGCCTAAATATCATTGTTACTGTGGCAACAGTTCAAAAGTTATAATTGAATTAGGTTTTTTTTAATACCAACTTTGAAGGTCAATATCTCCCTAACGAAGCGTATAGAACTACTTTTACTAACCAAAACTTTTTTTTATATAAAGTACTAACATTATTTTGGCTCACTCTATAACCCCTATCATTTTTGACTTCACCTTTCGGACACCCTGTATATACCGGGTGTCCTCGAAATTACTATCAAGTCTGTTATATTCTTGATAAGTGTTACACAATTTTGATATTTGGTCGGATATATGGTTAGATAGGATGCTGATGTTTCAGATTATACAGTGTGTCCAAAATTGGTAGGGAATGTATTGGGATATTGGAAACTAGAAGAGATAGAAAGACGGTTAAATGGGGAAAGTTATAGACCATTTAACCTTTAATTTAATGCGGTTTTGATGACGGCCGTATCTCGTTTGGTTTTTGAGTTATTTTGAAAAAACTAAAAATGTGCATTTTAGAAAAGTGCTGTAGTTTTTTATTTCAAATAATTTTTGGAATCCGTAAAAACATTGTTAGGGCAACTTGTTAAGAGGAATACATTCCTGTATTTAGATTTTAATTTTAACGTTTCGGTTTTAAGATATCATCATCAACTTTTGTTTTTCTTATGGCCGCCATTTTGTTTTTTTCTACATTTTCAAAGAGCGTTTTATTCCCTTTAAGATGATGAAGAACAATTGCGAAAATGTCGTTGCTAAGACGAAGTTGTCAAATATTCTCATTTAGTTACATATTTTATTGTGTTATTGGAAAATTGTGTTAAACGTATCCACAAAAATGCCGAAAATTTTTTCAAACGAAAAACATTTGACATGTTAGTTATTTATATTAAAAATCACAGAAATGCGGAGAATGCAGCAAACAATTATTTGGAAAGTTTTCCCGAAAGACATCAACCTGGGATAAAAATGTTCTCCACACTTACTACCAACCTACTTGCATATGGAAGTTTTGAAAAACCTCGACCAAAACAGTATCAAAAAAATAATGAAGCTCGAAATAGAAATATTCAAGAATATTTTGCCGATAATCCTACATCTTCTACACGAGTTGCAAACGGCGAACTTAACATCCCGAAGTCAACCATACATCACGTTTTAAAATTATCCCATTATCGCCCATATAAACCCACCCTTGTACAAGGGCTTAATGAGGGTGATTTTCAAAGAAGACTTCAATTTTGCCATTGGTATCGTAATAAATGTAAAGAAAACCCAATTTTTTTAGAAAAGTTTTATGGACGGACGAAAGTCATTTTACAAATTGTGGCGTATTTAACAAACATAACCACCATTACTGGGCTGTAGAAAATCCCCAATTACGGGAACAACGTAGACTGCAAGTTCGATTTGGCTTTAACGTATGGTGCGGAATTTATGGTACAAAAACATATTAGTAATTATTTGTATTTTTTTATAATATATTTTTTTAGCAAATCACTTAATTGGACCTTTTATTTACGAGCAGACACTGAATGGCCAAAGATATCTTGAGATGCTGCAAAACGAAATAATTCCAGCAATTAGGGAAGTAGTTCCACCAAATGATTTTAACAATTTGTGGTTTTAATAAGATGGATGTCCCGCTCACAATTCTAGGGAGGTGCACACATTTTTATCGGAAACTTTTGGTGAGAGAATTATCTCAAACAATGGGTCTGTTCGGTGGCCTGCCAGGTCTCCAGACATCACTCCTTTAGACTTTTATTTATGGGGTTATTTAAAAAATGAAATATATGAATTTGATCCTCCTGAAAATGTACAAGTTCTTGAAGACCGTTTGCGGGATGTCCTATTAAGTATAAACAGAAACACTCTTAACCGCGTTACCAGAACTGTTTTAAAGAAGTGTCAAAAGTGCATTGAAAAAAACGGTGGACATTTTGAACTGTAGCGTTATTTTTTGGCAAAATTATTATTTTTTTTATTATTTTATTAATATTTATTAGTTCCCTGGTTGCAACTCATGTAGAAGATATAGGATTATCGGCAAAATATTTTTGAATAATTCTATTTCGATTTTCGGTATTTTCTTGATACTATTTTGGTCGAGGTTTTTCAAAACTTCCATATGCAAGTAAGTTGGTAATGAATGTAAAGAGCATAGTTTTTCTTAGGATTTATATTTTTTTCCAATTGCTAGTGCAAATTAAAAGAAGATAAGTTTGATTTTTGTATTGTTATAGGTTGAGTTAAACACAATAATATAAAAAGTAAATATACTAATTTTTGGTAGAAAGTACAGCTTTATATTATTATTATTAAATATTTTAATCTGTCATTACAAACAAAGTAAATCTCCGTCTTTGTTTGGGTACATAGGCTTTTAAAAATCAAAAATAGTTTTTAACATAGTTTATTTTTAGGAATCAAATGGCAATTGTTTATAAAGCTATTTTCCTATGCAGTCATGGTCAACTTAGCAAAAATATTTTTTTCCTTTTTTGACATTAAACAAAAACATTTTAATAAAGTGTTGCACATCATTTTAAAGGGAAAAAACGCTCTTTAAAAATGTGCAAAAACAAAATGGCGGCCATAAGAAAAACAAAAGTTGATGATGATATCTTAAAACCGAAACGTTGAAATTAAAATCAAAATGCACGAATGTATTCACCTTAAAAAGTTGCCCTAAAAATGTTTTTACAGATTCCAAAAATTATTTTAAATAAAAAAACTACAGCACTTTTTCAAAAACGCACATTTTCAGTTTTTTCAAAATAACTCAAAAACCAAACGAGATACATCCGTCATTAAAACGGCATTAGATTAAGCTTTAAATGGTCTATAACTTTCCTCATTTAACCATCTTTCTATCTCTTATGGTTTCCAATATCCCAATACATTCCCTACCAATTTTGGACACACTGTATGTGACACATCCGGTTTAATCAAAAGTACTTTGCTATTTTAAATGAAACACCCTATATATATATTTTTTAAAAAGTCTACCGGCAATTTTACGAAAATACGTGTACAACATATGTTAATAAGTTTTTGAGAAAATGGGTTTAAAAATGTAATGTAAACCACCATTTTTATCCATTTGTTAAAAAACAAATGATGACAAAAAAGGGCTAATGCGATTTTTACACGTGATTAATGAACCTTATATCCTATTAGCTATTAAAAACCGCCGAATAATAGTATTAGTAAAGTAACCTAACGTTAATAATTATTATTTATTTTTCAGTGCCGTAAGCGTTTAGTTTTTTGTGGTTTTCTTGTTTAATATTATATTTTTTACTAGCCGACCCGAGCCCACTTTGTTTGGTTGCAATTATATTTTTCCGCTGACTTCATTGGCGCCGACAGGATGACTTTAAGGGGGCGGAAAAAAATTGTAAAGCGCAAAATAAGGGCGTCATGTAGGCGCGCTTGTGGCTGTTTCGGTTGTATCGGCAGCGTCGATAACCGGAGTTAAGCAGTGAAGTGCGCGCCCATAACTTGAATGGGTGACTGGCGTTGTCGGTTTTGGGCAACGGCACGCGGTGTTCTGCTCGGGGGTGAACGAACGGACCGAGCAGCAATCATCCAAGTTATGGAATGAATGGTGTGTGAATGGGAAGGAGTAGGGGTCAAGGTACAATAAGCCTTTAGGCTGCAGTGCACCACCTAGGAGAGCGATCGTCGGACCTGGGTGAGATGACCCCGAAAGGGCGAAGAAAAAAAAAATAAATAAAAAAATAAAGGGCGTCATGTAAGGAACTGTAGCTTCTTATATATCTGACATTTTTAACTAACTTTTTGCATATGTGCGAAAAAAATCAATGCG